>CAOLHI010006505.1:0-31532 GCA_948474755.1 Ctenosaura bakeri
TCCAGGCAGATGTGAGAGACAGAGGCCATTTCCGCACTAGACTGTTATAGTGCTATTATTCTACTTGCAACATCCTATGGAATCCTGGGGTTTGCATTTTTGGGAGGGGCCAGGCAGCGCCTCCCAAAGCTGCAAACTTCAGGATTCCATAGGATGTTGCAAGTGGAATAATAGCACTATAACAGTCTAGTGCAGAAATGGCTAGAGCTTATTCAGTGTTTATCTTTGAAAATGTGGTAGGAATATTATCCAAGCTCAATGGGAAAAATGTGAGACCAGTAGTATCACTTATTCCATATATATTAATGAATAGAATAAGGATGTAACTATCCAAACAGACTACTTATATGTTCACTGAAGGAACTGTGTAATTCACAACTAACATGAACCTTTAAAGTTGACATTCTTGTCATTTAAATATGGGTGTCTCAATATAGTGATGTACTTATTCAGTGGCATGATTTGAACTTTTGCCCAACTACTTTCAAGCTTCCTGCAGTACAATAGAGACCATCAGCCATGCATGTTTAGCTAAATGGTTTTACATCAAAATGGTAGCATTATCTTCTTTCATAAACATGAACTACCTGTATATTAAGTAAATAAGTTTGTAATTAAATTGGATGACTGGAGATGATGGCTGAGAGAAGTTGACCAGAGTCTAGACAAGATAGAGGTATTCTTGGTCCATCAAAAGGGAGATCAGGGAATAGGAATTCAATTTGTTCTGGATGTACTTAAATTCCCCCTGAAAATGCAACTTCATCAACTGGGAATACTTTTGGACTCAGCCTTGAGTCTGGAAGCCCAGGTTTCAGCAGTGACCAGGAGTCCATTTGCACAGTTAAGTCTTACCTGCCAGTGGTGCCCATTCCTTTGGACCACAGATGGTGACATATGCCTTCGTTATATTCCATTTGCATTACTATAATGCACTTTGAAGAGTATTCAAAAACTTCAGCTGCTGTAAAGAGCTGCAGCCAGATTGTTAATTGGGGTTGGCTAAAGGGCACCCAACTCCCTTGTTGAAACAACTCCACTGTTTCCAGAAAGTGCTAATTATGACCTACAAAGCCATAGATCCAGGTTATTTGAAGGAATGTATCTCTCAATATGAGATTGTCCATATTTTGAGATCTGAGGGGGCCATTTCCTCTGTCCCATCACCCTCACAGTGGCTGCTTCTAAGCTCTAAAACTTACTTCCTAGATAGTTTAGAGTGGTGCCTCCTTGTTAAACTTTCATAGGCATATGAAGACCTGTCTGTCTCAGCAGGCCTTTGAGGCTCACTGCTTCGGGGAAAGGGCCTTTCATTTATTGTGTTGTTATTTATTTTTGTTGTTCTTTTTGATGGTTTGTTTTAAATGGCTTTTAATTTTATTGAGAGTTTAATTATATTTTAAACTTTTGTATAATGAAGATTTGCTAGCTGTATCTAAGTTTTGTAAGCTGCCTTGAGTTCTATAGTGGGAAAAGGATGGGATATAAATAAATATAACAAGAATAAAAAATAATAGTTAATTTCTGGGTCAGTGTAACCTTATAGGCTAAGGAGTGTCAGGTTAGATGGAAGCAAATTTTTTCTTTGTTGTATCTAATAAAGTATTGCACTTGCAAAACATAGCATTATTGCCATGTCAGAAGTTGAGTTTTATTATTTATTTCATATTGTGGAGCATCGCTGTGTCTGCAGATACAGATGAAACATCGCAACATAGTTTCAAAAGAGCACTTCTTGGGTTTGAGCAGAGCCTCACAATTCAAACATTGTTAGTAGTCCAGTGTTGGCCAGACAAACAGCTAATGCTGCTCACCACTTAGTGTAGGTGGATTATTTAGTCAGGGATCTACATCAGCTGTTTTGCTGTATTATTAGTTGTTAAGACACTGTGGGTGTAACAAATTTATACTGTGTTAGAGAGTTTAATTTAAAAATTACGATAAAAACCACAAGTACTTAATCTTAAGATGGTGTATTTATTTTAGACTCTTAGTGTTTGAAATTACTGATATTTGCAGCCTTCCCCTAGACCCCTTGAGAAACAATTCTGTGGAAATGTGGTGGCAAATCATACTGTTGGAAACGGCTTTTTCTGGTTTGCCCCCCCCCACTAGATAATATGGCAGTGGTGCATAGCAGATTGTCCTCTGGACACCAGAGTTGCCCAACTGGAAACTAATGCATGCAGTAACCTTCAGGAGTAGCTGAATCATCCACCAAAGCTATTAAAAAGCACTCCACGTTACAGCTACCATCTGATTCTCTAGGAGGAAAGCTGCTCCTCCAGAAGAACTACCAGACTGCGAACCAGATTATCTTCTGAGGAAGGATGGTGCAACTCTGTGCAAAACAAGCTGTATACATGTCATGTGGTCAGTAGTTCTCCTAATTGGAGATACATCTGGTTTAAGTTGCAGTCCATTTCCCTTGTCTCTCCATCATTACTGACCTCAGTCATCAGTTCAAATTAAATAACTCAAGGGCTCAAGAGAGGCCAGTCTGTCTTCCGCAGATGAGACTGACCACTGTATCTCCATATATTTTAACATTTTGTTTTTGCCTATTGCCAATTATTTGGACCTAACTGGAGTGCTCTTCAGAACTCCCAGCATAAGAAGGTGAGGGGCTGATGTGGTGGCAATATGCATGCATGAGGACTGAGAAGGCAAGGTCAGAGCATTTATTTGGCTGCCTCTATTCTTCTGTCACTTTATAGTATCCATATGTTCAGGCAAATGTTTGTAAAAGTATAGAGATCAGCAAACAGTGTACAATGTAAACATGTTGAATGTTGCATATGAATAATTTTAATAGGATACAGACAAAACTACATATACAGACTGTATATTAGTTAAATCCAAGTTTGTTTGTTTGTTTGTTTGTTTTGTATGAAACAGCATTCCTTCATGTGAACTAGAGGCTGAAGAGGAGTGGCTCAGACTGAGGATAACAGCTCTTTCTAATCTTACATAGCTTTTCTTTTGCTTGAGCTGGCTATTTCTCTTTCAGGTGATGTGTTGTATGAGCTTCTTCAGCATATCTTAAAGCAAAGGAATTCTCATGTGCTCTTTTCACCTTTCTTCCACCCTGGAAGCTCTATCCATGCTCAGCCAGATGTCATGATACATCAAAACCATGATGAAGGTAATGACAAATACCTCTTTGTATATGAAAAACACTTTTACCTAAAGACTTTGTGTGGTGTTGTGGAATAAAAAAGAACCATTGAAATGAATACGAGGGGTTAGTCCATTACATTGTTGCCAATGGACTATGCTTGTCTATTGTTCCTTTAAAAATGAACTGTAAATTGAAAAATTATTTGTCTGTAAAGTTATAAAATGAATAACTAAAGCCAATGTTTGTAACCAAGTGGCTAGATTTTATTTTGTTTTTGTTGTAACATACAAATGAGGTTTACAGCCAATTCTAGAGTCATGTTATAGTAGCTCAGTACCTAATGCTTCACTTACACAGTGAGAAACAGCCTGCCAGAAAACTGGTGGACTGGGGAAAATTTTTACTTCAGGTCTCTTGTTGCTCAAATAGTAGCATGATTGTAATATGGGGCAAATATTCTAGTTAAATAAAGTATGAATGAGCCTTTTATCATCGGAGTATGCTGTACTTCTCCTCTCATTCATATTAAAACACCTGTTTGATAAAGGTGAAACATCATTTACACAAGGGCCATAGGTCAGTGACAAAACTCCTGCAGAATATCCTAGGATCAGCCCCCTTGCAATTAAAATTAAAAGGACCAGAGGTAGCAGAGCCATGAAAGACTCTCTGTGAAACTCTGAAGAGCTGGTACAAGCTGGAATAGGTAAGAATAGGCTAGCTGGACCAATGAGTTCATAAGCTCAGTGTGCTGTCAGCCAAACAATGTTTCACTGTTACATACTTTTTAAATTTTATTTCCAAGACCACCCTGCATATAATTGTATGAAACAATGCGTTTTAAGCTACATTTCAAGAACCTTCTCTTCCACCATCAGAACATTCACTAGGAGTTCTGCAATGAGAAGATCAGCAGTGGCAGACAAACTGCCACAAAGAGAGGAAAGTTTCCCAAATAAAGAGAAGTTGTCTATTACTAATAATATTTCCCAGCAATGGATTGCCACTGGAGAGTTTTTGTTATGTTACCAGGGTACCCTCTTAGTTCAGTTCATCAGGCCTGAGTAGTATATCCTGTAAACTGGATATGCTCTTGAAATACACAGAACCTAGACACACCCCACATTGTATCTATTTTATCTACTGTAGGGTAAGAGAGCCAGCATAGAATAGTGGACTGAGCATTGGACTGGCCATTTCTGTACTATACTGTTATAGTGCTGTTATGACACTTTCAACTTCCTATGGAATCCTAGAGTTTGCAGTTTAGGGAGGGGCATTTAGAATTCTCAGCCAGGGAGCTCTTGGGCCTCAGTCAACTACAAACCCCAGGATTCCACAGGATGTTGAAACTGGAATAATAGCAATATAACAGTGTAGTGTGGAAATGGCCTGTGACTCTGCAGACCAGAATTCAAATCCTCACAAAGCTATGGAAATCCACTGAGTGTTCTTGAGCAAGTCACATTCTCTCAGCTTCAGTGGAAGGCAAATACAACCCTCCCCTGAATATATCTTGCCAAGAAAACCCTCTAATAGGTTTGCCTTTGGGTTGCCATAGGTCAGAAATGACTTTAAGACATACAACGGCAATAACAAAAATAGGTTTAGTTGAGAGATAACGATTAGGCTAAGATCACCTAATCATTATTATAGTTTATCATAGATTTAAGTTCAGGCATCTCTTCTCTCCACCCCACTTTCCCAAACTATCTGATCCTCAGTAACCTCATTCTTGTTTTGCATGAGTGTCAGGGCTATGCATCGTTCAGCTTCTTCTTTCTTGATAGCCCCTAAGAAAGAAAGGAGATCTCAGTAGTAGCGCACTGTCCATTCTTTTCTGTTATAACTGATAGGGTTGCCTACCCAGATGCTAAGATGAATAGACCCTGGTTAGCTTTTGACACCCAAGTTATCACACTACCTCTACTTCATTTTAAATGGGAGGCCCAAAAGAGTTTGTGGGCCCTTTATCACCCCCACATTAGATCAGATCTGGCTCTATTAGCCCTACTTTACCCCATTTTGTTGCATTTTCCAGGCACTTGATGCATACTTTTGCTTGATCTCTTCCCCTCAGACTTGTTTCCAGCAACCCCAGTTGTTCTTTTCGTTTTGTATTTTTAAAGGCTCATTTTGGTAGAAATTAAAAGCTGGGGAGGAGCATTTTGTTTTAATTATGGACTACTTCCAGCCACAGACTCTGGGCAGTGAGGGAAACACTTTGTGCCAAGTGTTCATAGGCAGGTAATGATTGCTTCTTGTGTACTTTGACTCACTTGCGCTGTTTCTTTCCTGTCATCCGGTGCCTGACAGAGGAACTCACACAGCTAAATATAGCACCATGCTGCCTCTTGGCTTTTTTGTTTTGTTTTAAATTCTTCATTGGATTCTGTAGTAGATACCTTTTCCAACCAGTTCAGAGTGAATTGTCATATGTGGAAAAAAACCTGATAGGTTTGTTAGTCAGTCACAAGGTTAGCTTTATTAATGCTGAGAGTGGTTTCTATTATCTTCTTAATTTGAGAAGGAATCATGTCAAAATGATGTGCTGGGGCATGCTACCATAGTGCAAGGTAAATTTTTGTGTTGCACTGAAATAATTAAAAGATGTTATGAGGAGCCTATCTGCTTGTTGTGACCATACAATTGTGTTGAAAGTCTGGACTCTGCTAAGGGCCAGTTGGTGGTGCCCCATAGTTGGTCAAATTGTAATGGAAGTATAGTAAAATGTTTCCTTGTATTTTTCCTCATAAGGAGAAGAATAAAATTTTTAGATTGTAAAAACAAATGCAGGTTTGTCTGCAGTCACCCGTCTCCAAAAATGAACAGGCCATGTGATGCTGTTTTTCCCTCTTTGTAACAGACGAGTGAAGAAGAGTAGTATGTTATATACAAAAAGAAAAAATAGAATTATTTAAAAATGTAATTTCTCCATTAGCTGAAAGACATACTACTGACATTAATCCTTAATCCTAATGTTAATTCCTACTAGTGCGGACTCATTAAATCAATAGGATTCATATAAATGTTGGTTCAAGAATTTCAGTGGGTCTACTCTGGAATTACTAATTATATTCAGTCCATAGAGATATTTTATATCTAATATCTATCCACTATAATCTTTGCAATATGCAGGAAATATATGTAATGCTATTCCTGAGTGAATGTGTTCCATAACTGTGATTTTTTTTCACCTTCTAGACAGCATCAATTTTATTATAGAACTTAATCATAGTGAGTGGCAAAATATACTCACTCTACAGTATCTGGAGAAAACAGTACATGCATGTGAGACTTTTGCTGAATCATTGATGAGGTTGTATGCCTTTCCTGGTAACAATGTACAGGTTGCCTTTTAGCCACAATAGAGACTGATTCAAACATTGCTAACATTACTGTGTTTACCTTTTTATTCGACTCAAAGTAGCTCATTTCAATAGGCATGGGGGTTGTCTATAACTTCACCATAAAAAATGTGGGCAGTATAGAAAATGTATATCTCCTTCTCAGGGCAAAACAATAAAAGACTACATTTATGACACAGTGAGAGTCTTCATGGACCATCTGTCCAAGGGCCATAGGATTGGTTTGCTCTCTTATGGTTGATTAAAAGTACTGCAGAGAATGCCACCCTTCCACTAGTGAGAGATAATAAGTTGGGCATAGCCCCTGGGCAAAATTGACATAGGTCTTCTTCACAACAGAAAGAAACATGAACCAAAGCTTCTAATGAGTAGCAGATAAGTTGCAGTCATAGTCTCTTAGCGTATTTTGCATGTGGCAGACATTGTTATTTCATCAGTGCGGGTGTAAGATGATGACATGATTCACCCAGAATGGAAGGCTTTGAGGGAACCTGTGTAGTAAGCGTGAACTGGCCTGAGGCTACATTCTCACAGAACGAGTAAAGTGTTGCTTGAGTTGTTTTATTCATACAGTTGTAAGCTCTTGCATATAGAAAGTTAGGGTACCAATAAGAAATCTAGACTAGAACCCATTTTTTTGCCATCTGTATTTTTCTTTTCTTTTCTGCAGTTCTATGTGTGAGTTGTTGCTCTGCAGAAAATACTGTCTTTGTGGAAGGAGTTTTTGTATAGGGCAGCAATCAGTCCTATGAGCTCTTTAGTAGAACATTCAGACCCAAGTTTATCTCCTCAGTTAGAATCCAAACTCCAGTCTGTTCCTTCACTTGCATCTTTGGGGACAAATGCTGCAAAAACACTGATACACATAGCTTGGTTTTAAAGCCCAAATGAAGCTTCAGAAAGTTTCAAATCATTTGTTGAAGAAGGCCTGTTCAAAAGGGTATGAGTATTGTTCCATTCACTCCACTGGCTCACCTGGTGCCACACATTGGGTAGGAAATATATTTAAAAAATTTTCTGCCCCTCCTCCAAATCTTCCTCCTCTGCCTCCAAATCCAAATTTAAAATGTTGTTCTTCACTAACCACAGACAGAGCATGGCCTGGCACTTAAATTTCACTTCCTTGTGCCCATTTCATTATTACTGACCTAAATAGTCAAACAAAGACAGACCTTTCTTGTTTATGACTTTGACCATGTGAATCATAAAATCCACACCAGTGTTGCTTCCTCCTCCTTCCTTAACAAGGAAACTGGTGGTTGCTGGCAAAACATCTTTGGAGGTGGACCACCTGATGAGTGGACATGGAGTCAGCCTGAGGTCACTGAGCTAGTGCTGGAGGAATCCCATTTCCCCATTGGTATGAGGCCTTTGTAGTCCATTACAGGGTTGATGATGTTCTCTGGTTTGTAATATGTGCGCAATTTTGTACAAGTCAAAAGAATACCACTCAGTACTTTTTTCCCTTTTTTCTTTTTAGTAATATATTTATCTAACATATAAATGTTATATATATATAAAACAACACACAAGGATATATAAAAACCACATGCACAAAAGAAAAAAAATACACATCTAAAACCATACCTTAAAAAGAAAACTAAACTAAACTGACTATAACTACACAAAACTACTGAGGAGTAAGACAACTATGACTTTCAGCCTCTCAGATAATGGTTAAAAACTGAAGTACTGATATACTTCCTCAAAGCTACTAAAAATGTAATGGAGTTGAAATGTAATAGAACTTATATACACATACACACACACATATATATACACACACACACACACACACACACACTTCTGCTAAAATTACTCACTGTAAATGTCTAAACCTTAAGTTTGAAAAGCTGCTCCAGTGGTTACTAAGAAATGTCATAAGTCTATCCCAGTCTTTTTAAAAGTTATTCATAGACACATCTTTCAACAGCAGTTAATTTGTCCATTTCATTCAAGTCAAGAAGTTTCATCATCCAGCAACTTGTGTTGGAATTTCTGTCTCTTTCCATCTCTGCACCAAGAGTAGTCTGGCTGCAGTGAACATATACAGTCAGCCCTCCACATTCAGGGAGGTTGGAGTGCAGGAGCCTCATGAAAGTGGAAAACCATGAATTTCTTAAGCCCTCCGCCCATGAATGCTATAGACTCCTTTTCTGCCAATAGCCCTGGTCCATCACTTCATTTCTAGCCTTGCCAACACGATGCCTGAGCCAGATTTTCAAGCTCCTCCCAACTGATTCTAGCACCACTCCTGCTATCCTTCCTCCTCCCTGTCTCCTGTCCTGCCCCTGATGCCAGCCCATCATTCTGTGTCCCACCATGTCACTATGATGCTTCAGCTAGGTTTTAAACCTTCTTCCCATCAATCTTACTGCTCAATCCTCCTCCTCTCCCTCTCCTGTTCTTACAACAGTGCCATCCTGTCACTCCCTTTCCCACCTTAGAACCACGAGGCATTGTTGTGGGAGGGTGGGAAAGGGCTTGATGGGCTGGCGCTGGTGGCTGGACAGGAGACAGGGAGGAGGGGGTGAGGAGGTCAAGCTAGTCAAGCAGCAGATACAAACTTTCAAATAATCAAATCTATGAAAGAGAAACCCATGAATGTGGAAGATGGACTGACTTTATTGTAAAATGCTTCTGTAAGTTCTATTTTTCTGATTGTCCATCAGTCCCAGTAACCACACCTCTGGATCCAGTTTAATCTTCATTTTCAAAATGTCTTCTATTAGTTGATCCATCAAAGTCCAAAATTTCTTCACTTTTACACATGTGCACCACATGTGAAAAAAAAGTTCCTTCTTGTTTCTCACATTTCCGACAAATGTACCCAATCACATACCTAGTTATTTTCTTATAATCCTGTTTGCATAATGCAACCCCAACATAAAAACGAATATCTTTATCAAATCAATAGTTCTTTTCCACCCTTTTAACTGCAATAATAAAGTATATTTAATATCATCCTACAAACTGAAATGAAAAAGAAATCAGGTCTGCATCAAAAAGCGACTGTTGTTTCTGCTCCCGCAGAGCTCCACTAAGGTGGAGGCATTAGCTTTCTATCTTCTCCAGAAGTCCAACTAAATTTTAAAATGATTTTTGTGTGTAGAACTGTATGCCTGGTTTTTATAAACAAGTGAATTAGAGTTATAACATTTATGTTTGGAATGTACATTATTAAGTTGAATCAAAACATAAATGGCTTCAGTATGTATTTTGTCTAATTAGCACATTACATTGTTTCTGGTTTGGCAGGTTTCATGTTGATACTGTGACTGGAAAGATAAATTCATTTGAGCAAGCCCCACCTTTCTTGAGTAGGTTCTCAAGGAACAGAAAAGACAGGGTGTAAATCTGTTGAATAATAAAAAGACCAGGGATGATAGGAACTATAATTGTTTTCTTATGTTTCATCAAATGTAATGAGGTATTGTTAGTGACAAATAATTAGATAGATATATAAATCAGGATACAAATTATTGATCCCGTTTTAATTTCCATTGATTTCAGGGGAAAGAAATGAAACACATGCTTAATTGACACTGGTTGGTGGAAGCATGTTTAGCCTTTGATGGATAATAGGCTTGTATATGTCTCTTACAGAACTAGCATGACTCTGGAGACCAGGGTTTAAATCCCTGTTCACCCGTGGAAACCCACTGGATGATCTTGGGCTAGTTACACTCTCTGAGCCTCAGAAGAAGGCAAAAGCAACCCCCTCTGAACAATGTTGTCAAGAAAACCCAGTGATAGGTTTGCCTTAGGGTTGCCATAAGTTGGAAACAACTAAAAGACGTACAAGAAGAAGAAGAAATGTCATCTTCGTATACATGACCAGATTTTACATTTACCCTGACAAAAATTCTTACCAAAATGCTGTGAGAGTTTTTAAATTATCACTGTTTGTAACTCTTTCTAGTTAATACCAAGGTTTCATTCTTTTTTTCATTACTGTGTTTTTTTCAGCTTCTGATTCAATTTTATTTTAATCTAGAAGCATTCTTCACAAAGGAGTGGTTAATAATTGTGTGTGTGTGTGTGTGTGTCTTTCCCCTTGTGCCAACATATTTTGGCCCGCATACCAAACACCATTTCTTCCTTAAGGTTTTAGTCTTTGACTGTGTTTTACTTCCAGGATTAGAAGTAATATGCCTCTGAATATCAGTTGCTGAGGAATATGGATGGGAGGGTGGTGCTGTACTGGCATTCTGCTTGTGGGCTTCCCATACTAATATAGCTGACCGCTGTGGAGACAGGAGGTTGAACTAGACAGGCAGTTGATCTGTTCCAGCATGGCTCAGCTTAGGCTCTTGTTAATGAAACAGCTCTGACCACTAGCTTTCAACTAAATTTCTCCTCTATGTATTTGTAGGAAATGGAAATGCTATTTTAAGAGGATATACTAACATGTAGCACTGATAGGTGGCAAAAATCTGTTTTCTCAGGGTGCAGTCTTTTTTTCAGCTAGTGCCATAGGTGCTTTTTTTTCTGAGTCTTTATTAACATATTATTGTGTGTCTTACATAATTTTTGTAGGAGGCATGAAAAAGTACAAAATATGAAAGTAGAAAAACCAACATTCAGAAAATTGTTGATCTACGGACAGCATATGCTTGAGCATTGTATGAAAACAGTGCCTACTCCTGGAAGCTAGAAAGGTGCCCAGATATAATTTTCATGGCTCCATCGCCATTTCATTTTCCATGGCTAGCAAAACCAGAAGAAATATTGTAGAATAAATTATGCAAAATAAGATACATCATGCAAAATTGCAAGATCACAAAATTCAGCTTTTCTTGGTTTCATTATTGTTTGTGACTGTGTGTATTGCACATGGTAAAGCCAGTGACAGCTAGCAGGAAGGATTTCACATCTGTAGATGCTGTGTGGCAACAATCATGTTATAAAATATTTCTGTCTCTCAGCTTTTCAAGCCTTGACTTTTTTTAAAAAAAATGGAGTTAGTACCCATTTTACCCTATCCTTAGTTAAAATATGAAGGGACCACATGGAGCCTGATGAAATTTCTCCCTGGATCATATCTCACCTGTAGTTATTCCTTAGCCATAAGGCTTTTATTGGAGCTATAACATGATACATATGTTTTTCTTTTTCTTTTTTGTTTTGTTTTGTTACAGACAACTTTGTCCAGAGACCTTCAAGACAATCGGTGGATGCAGTCCATCACAACCCACCTACCATTGAACTCTTGCATCGTTCTAGATCACCCATCAGTGCCAACCACAGGGCTTCACCAGAGCCTGAACAGCGGTCATTAAAATCACCACTGGAGAACACTATTCGTCGTCTCTCACCAGCTGATAGGCTCTCAGGGACAAGACATCACCAGGAGAACAATCATCAAGAGTCATATCCTCTCTCGGTGTCTCCTATTGAGAATAACCACTGCCCTACCCCTTCTGAAGTGCTTCAGAAGCCTTCCAGTCCCCGCCAAGAAAACACCAGGGTGATTCAATTGATGCCCAGTCCCATCATGCACCCCTTGATATTGAACCCCAGGCACTCTGTGGATTTCAAAGCCTCAAGGTTATCTGAAGATGGGCTGCACAGAGAGGCCAAACCCATCAACCTTTCCCACCGTGAAGAGTTAGCATACATGAACCACATCATGGTCTCGGTCTCCCCACCAGAAGAACACGCAATGCCAATTGGAAGGATAGCAGGTTGGTGTATTACAATCATCATGTCCTGTAGAATCTACCTCAGAAGATCCAAGGTGGATCTTCTGTGTATGGTAACTTTTTGCCTTTTTTTTTTTAAATATTGTTTGGATACATGTAATTGGCTAATCTGAGAGGAAGCACAAACATCCATTGATTACAGGCAAGTCCATTGTTGGAGCAATGAAATAAATGAAGATAGGAAGACTTACTAAAGAACAAATAGCAGAGACAATGTCTCTACTATTACAACATTGCCTCACCATGGCTTAGGGCAACAGATTCTAGGTGCCACTTAAGGTGTGAAATGTACAGACATACTCCACAAGGATGTTCTGCCCATTTCAGTGGGGCTTACTCAGGACAACTTACTGATGAGTGATGGGTCTTTGTACAGTGCTCCTAACTCTTCCTGTGAAAAAAACAGCATGCAATGATTCCATCTTTTCCTTCTTGCAGATATGTTCTGCAAAGGGGGGAAAAGGTAGTGGGCAAACATAGGAGAGTTCAAGTGAAAGATAATGAGATCTGCACTATAGCTGCAATGGGGTGACTGTATAATTAAGCCATCCTTAGAAGCACCCTGTGTCTCCTGGCAATTTGGCTTTTCTGACTCAGGCATATTTTGAAAATGCTTCATTTATGAGTTACATCTTTTATATTGTAAATGAAACAGAAAACATGTATCTACAGATTCCCAAAAGAACAAAATAGGTAGCAAAGTGACAAAAAGGATCTGATTTTGATTGCAAGAAAAATTTGCTGGTATAAAAACAGCTCTAGTCATTTTCCAAGGTGCATGGATTTTGAACTTAACCTGTAGGGCACAGTGTTTGCAGCTGAGCTTTCACTTGCAACCCTAAACTACATTATACCAGAGACTCACCCAAAAGCCTAGAGTAGTCAATTCCATAGCAAATTTGACATAATCCATTAGTAACAGATACATTTATGAAGCACATGAAATCATGCACTGCAGATTGCATATAAACAAGTGTGACCTCCAGGATGTGTATGGGGCTTACACAGACCAGTTCACTCCCTTCCTTTTTCCTCACTTCCCTTTTCAGTTCTCACTGAACACTCCCTGGAGCCTAGTAGCCACACTGCATGCTCAATCTCAGGCTTTTTGGGGAGAGCACAGTTCTTCCTTTTTAATGTATTGTATTATGTTATTCCACAGTTCATTTAAGTATGCTGATTACTTCGTCTGGCAAAGTTTTGGCTCCATTTCTGTCAGCATGGTAACTTTTTGCTTTTTTTTGTTGTTGTTTCTGCCACCATTTCTGTCACCTATGTTTAGTATTAGAGCAAGGAATCATAACATATTCTTCCCTGTAACCAACGTATTCCATAAGAAGCCTAAAGAGAGATAAAGTGTTAAATTGTAGAATCATTATTTATTGCAGCTTTGGGAGAGAAGGGCCATCTGTGGTCAAATGAAATTGCTTTGGAGCCACCTCTGGCCATGAGATGCCAACTACCTCTCTCAGTTGTGATCAGTCTCATTTTTTTTAAGTAGAATTGCATTCCCAGTTCATTCTTTCTGGAAAATAAACACAATACACTTACTTTACCTGCCAACATTTTGTTTTTAGAAAGCAAATCAATAAAATCCTGGATTATCTTCCTGATTGAATAATGAGCTTCAGTCCCTGATTAATATTTGCTTTTTTCTAATCACATTTCTCAAAATGCATTCATTTTCTGAATAATGAAGTGCTGTGGCTTTCTAACAAACAACTTTAAAAAAGGGAAATGCGAGCAAGAAGTGGGCCCAACCCAGATAAAGTTCAGTGTTGTTAAGTCCCACTGATTTCAGGGGGAGAGTTCTAAACATGTGATTAATTATATTATGTCAGATTTAATCAAGATTCGAATTGCTTAACTCTTTGCCTGGGTTGCATTTATTTGAGATGTGATGTGCAAACATTGAAGGGGCTGGATCCACATCACTCATTCATTCATTTATTCGTTCATTTATAAGCATGTAATATTTACAAGTGCTGTAAAGAAATTAGAAGCAATACAGTCCCTTCCCACAGATTTTTAATTTAATGTGAGATGATATACAAAGCAAAACAGCAGGGAGATCTAAAAAGAAAACATGCAAACACAGACACCAGCTAATTATAGAATTGCTGTTATAGTGAACAGTTGGAATAAATTGTTCATGGAGGAGAGGAACTAAATGACCACTGGGACCCATACATACTATATATACATAGTTCTGCATTCTACTTTATGTGCCACAGTTACATTCTGTGGAATCCTGGGGTTTGTTGTTTGGGGAGGTACTAGAACTCTCTATCTCAGAAAAAAAATTTATAAGTAATTTTTATTAAAGTTTTAAATGAAAAAGAATTTAAAAAACCCTCCCCGCTTCCAGACATCAATTTTTGCTGTTGAATCTGAGTTTAACATTCCATTCAGTGTAAACATTCCATTCCATGCATTATCTCTGTTTTACAACAATCATAAACTATTACTTTTAACTTATATTTAACTATTTACATTTTATCTTTTACCAGCTTATTTTGTGTTTCACTTTTTTCACAATGTTTCTTTCTTTTCCCCTATCTTATTCTTTTATCCAATTCAATACCTCTCGCCGTTCTCTTTCAGAGCCCTGGATTGGCTTATTTTTAAGTGAAAAAGTTAACTTTTCTGTCGCTACCATATCCAGGACTTTGAATTTCCATTCTCTTGTATCAATATATTTTCTTTCTTTCCAATGTTAAGCATAAGTCAGTCTTGCTGCAGTTATTATATATAACAATGTCTTTTGATGAAATCTTATTTCTCTTTGTTGCTCTAACATATTCAACAAATAAAGTTCTGGCTTCATTTCAAAGTTAAAACCATACAATCTTTGAATTTCATCATTTATTTCTTTCCAAAACTTTTTTGCTATTTTACAAGTCCACCACATATGGGAAAAAGATCCCTCTTTCTCATCACATTTCCAACATTTTCCATTCCCATTTTTTGTTATTTTTTCAGTTTTTCAGGTGTCATGTACCATCTGTATAACATTTTATAAAAATTTTCTCTTAAATTCAAACTTGGTATAAATTTTGCATCTGTCTTCCATACCCTCACCCATGTATCCAACTCAATTGGATGTCCTATATTTTGAGCCCCTATCTCAGAATTTTACATGCCCCTCCAAAAACTCCAAATCCCAGGATTCCATAGGATGGAACCAAAGCAATAAAAGTTGGATCATAGGGCAATGATTTCATGATGTGAATGGGTCCCTGGTCTCAGGCAAGCTGCTGGAGAGTGCCCTCCTCCTTCTCATGAAGCAGTGCTAGAGCACTATCTGTCGCAGGAGTAGGCGAGGTCCAAGGATCAGAAGTTAACTCTTTCAGCCCCATAATCTTTCAGGGAATGCTGTAGAGGTGCAGTTCTCCCACATGAAGAGGGGGAGATTTAAAAAAAAAAATTAGAAGTCTGCAAAAATTGTCTTGGAGCCATAGGTTTGAATCTATATACAGCTTAAAGTATGAACAATGAACAATCCACTGGTGAAGACTGATGGGAATTGCTGTCCATCATCTTCTGTAGATCCACTGTTGTCCACCCCAGTATAAGTCATTAAAATTTTATGTTCTATTCAATTAGTATTTTAAATATTCACCTGATGGGGACAGGTATTTTTACAGACTGTGCTTGTTAACATTTGTTGTGTGTGTAGTGAATCAATTATGCAAGCAATTAATCATGAACGTTAATCACTGGGGAACTGATATCCTTTCTGAGTGACCTTTCATATTCAACATGATGAATTACTCTTTTATTTGCAGCTCGTACAGCTATTGGGGGGATTCTTTCTCCTACCCCTTAAACACTCTCTGTATTTTTTTTCTGCCCACTTTATATTTTGAAACATTGAAATAAGTGATACTAGTTGATGTAGCATAGATGCAGAGTAAAGTTACCTTGCACTGAGTCAAGGCCATCTCATCATCCAAGCCAGAATTATCAGATGGGTTAGCAGTGGCTCTTTCCAGCAATCAGAAGATCTTTCCTTCATAACCCAACAAGATGAGCTATTTCTAACTAGTGATGTTAGGGGTGAACCTGAAACCTTCAGGAGGCAAATCACATACTCTCCCCTCCCTTACCCCAGGAATGCTACTGTCTCATCTGTCTTGAAAAGCAAGTACTTAACATATGTGTTATGTACTCTTTCAGAAAGCCATGCACAGGTTTCAAGGGCTCATTGTTAGTTCTGCCATGCTCTAGTACACAGGGCATTTCCACGCAAAAGGCCCCTCACATAGGCAGTTAGAAGGCTCTGCGCAGCTGCTCTGTCTTTTCTCCTTTGCACACTTCTGAAAGTGAATCATTTTGTAAAATTAAGTACATGAAGAAGAGTGATAAAAGAATTATCTGGAACTGCTCTATCTTAATAGATTTGATTGAGGAGTAAAATGAGGCTTTTAAAAATTGTAAAAATTGCTGTTTCACTACAGATTACCACTGCTGCTGTGAGGTTGTGGGACAGCAGTTGATAAAGAGTATTAGCTCAATGTTTAATGTGCATTGCCACATTTTAAGGTCTTTAACTTGGGACAACACCATGTTTTCAGCCAAACCTGAAGGTTTTTTTTTAATCAAAATAGACGTTTATTATTAATTGCTATAAGACAAGAAAGCAACAATCAAACATAGTTGTAAGTGCACCTGATTCTCTTAATCTGATTAGCAGCTTGATTTAGTGATCAGTACAGTAGCCCCTCCACATTCATGAGGGTTTGGGGTGCAGAACCCTCATGAAAGTGGAAAAATGCAAATAACTCCCTCTGTGATTCCTCTCCAGAGTTCCCCCCTCCCCTTCCTTTGACTCTGGCCCCAGCATTCCCAGGGTAGGAAAGAAATAAGACAAGGTAAAGGGCTTACTAGTATATTCCCCTCAGAGGGAGAAGAGCGGAGTTCTTGCCTTCTAGTTACTTCTGGAGAACATCTTGAAAAAGGAGGAGTAGGAGCAATGAGAGCACCTGACCAGTCAGCAGCCATTACACAGCAGAATGAGCAGACACATAGCAGAGACGACATGCCTTCAAGGAGGAACGTTTTGCTTACACAAAAGGAAGAAAAACATCTGCTTTAAACACAAGCCTGTCAAGCCTGGAGTGAGGAGTGAAGGGAATGGGAGAACAGAAAATGGAGAGGAGGCAAATATGTGCCTTGCAAATAATCAAATTTTCAAAGGCCAAACCCGCGAATGTGGAGGGAGGACTGTATATGAAAAAAAAAGTAAACAGAACATAACTGACTTTCATGTCCATGATACTTCACTTAAAAATGGTGAAAACTCGCTATTTCCAAAGCAGTAATTTGCCACTGATCCCTTATAGCCTAATTCTCACTGCAAGTGCCCAAGTTGTATCACTTCAGGATAGAAAGGGGAGGAGGAGGAATGAGTCTTCATACCACAACAAAGATCATTTCTTGTAGAAATGTATGCTGTATCCTTCACATGATTCTATTTGTCTGTTTGTAAGAGAATTTTTGTTTTAATCTTATTCATATGGCAGAACATTCAGAATGTGCCAACTGCCCAACATTCAGTGCCAACTGCCCAACCAGGTCATATCAGCAATGTCCAACAGCAGTTGTGGAAGAAACAAGCTAAAGGCAAAAGCTATAGCACTAACCCCACAGTGTGTAGACAAAAGAGTGAGGGGAGTATATATGACTTGGAGGGAGGCAAGGTCAGTAGTGCAACTAGAGAAATGTTCCAGGGCTCTCAAGTGGCTAGGTGCTGCTCATGGTGGTGTCAAAGGCACATAGAAACTCACACACTCTTTGTGTGAACATGTCTGGAAACAGTTGCTCCTGGCTAGAGAAAGATTAAAGATCTTTCTACCTGCACTCCCACCAAGGGTCAGTAGTGTTTATGGCCCACTCTGGCCCCATTTGTCAGCTATGGTGTGACTGAAAAGCTGAGTGGTGGACTGATTGGTGTTTTCCCTCTGAGTGTGTGGTCATGGTGATATTAGCTGGGATCTGTACATGGGAAATGCCTAAGGCTGCCCCTTCCTTTGAGTCTGAAAGGCGGGGGGTTTCACACATGCGTACAAAGGAGGCCATATTTTTTGGAAATTCTCCAGGACTCCAGACACCTTAATCTTAACTGGTTAACAGCCAATCCTATGAATTTGCTTTTTTTTTTCTTTTTTTTTGCCAATTATTTTATTCTTGTAAACTTTGGAGCAATCTGATCAATAAAATCGCTCTCTTTGAAGGGGGCTCTTTCCAAATGTTTTAATTAAAAAGAAAAATAATACTTAAGGGAAATGGAAAAGGAGATTCTAAAATTTCTTGCAAAGTAGAAACATTTTGTTGATAAACCAAGAAGGAAATTGCAAGATTATGTAAATGTGTGTTGTAGGAGATTTCCCACAGCTGAATCTAGTTATTCTAGATGAAATATTATCTGCTGGGAAGTATCTTCATCTGGGCAAACTAACATGGTCCCTCAAGGAAAGGTTCTCTGTTATGGAGAACAAGGACGGTTAGAGGCACAGCCATTTTGTACTATGAGAGCCCCTTCTTTCATGGGAAAATCCATGCACATTTTTTCTACCCCTTTATTTTAATGAATGTGAGCAAAATCTAGCCAAAATTCAACATTGTTGAGAGCTGGACTAGATGCATCCATAGAGATTTGTGACTGAATGATCAGAGCTCCTTTCTGTCTTTTAATTCATTTTAAAATTTACCAGGGTGTCTAGGTAGAAATGGATATGAACCATGGCATAAAGGAGGCAGAATTACCCTTTGTGCCTTTTTTTGTATTCTTCAACTCTCTCTCTTTTTCATTAATTCACACACAGAGCTATTTGCTTGCCTCATTAGAGAGAACATAATGTCATAGGTTAGGGATACTGATTAGGATTAAAGAAATAGGATAGGAGTAACAGTAATCATTTCCCTAGTGCAACCTGTTTTTGTTTTTGTTTTTAAAGAGATGGGTTCCAGTCATGGATTTCAAGTGTTGTGTTAGCCCCACCAATTTTACTGAAAGTGATTTTAAACATGACCCTGACTTTGTAATTAAATCACATTTAAAATATTTAACTCTGGCTAAGTTGTGGCCATAAGTAATTTGTTAACTATTTAGACAAGAAGATTTTAACAGATACTTCAGTGTAAACAGTTGCAAATAGCATTGACACAGTATTCAGATTCTGTGTTTTCTATTTAGTAATTTGCTCTTAGATTACACTGGATTTGTCAAACACAATATGCTTATATATGGTCATTAGAGGACAAGAAGAGGAGAACATGGCACTTGTCATCTCTACTGGAAAGACCTGTTTGCTGAGGAAAGCTGCTCTTTGTTTGCTGTTTTTGGCTTCAGAGTTCCAAGGTAGGAAGACGCATCTTGGCTGGAGCCATTGACAGTCAATAAGGAAAAAGATACCACTTAACTTCTGCCACATCTTTTATCGCTGATGCCTCATGGTTGGGTATTTTCAGTCCTCATACTCCCAGATTTCTAGAACCTGGTGCAAAGCAATTATTTTATTCCCATAAATCCATATCCATCACTGAATTAATCATCATCATCATCTCATCATCATCATCATCATCATCATATTGTAATACCCAAAGTGCTGACCTAACGTATAGAATTCAATTACTCTTACTGTCCCTAGCCACTCATAATAGAACCTCTAGCCGACCCCCACATTGGTGTAAGGTGGATTATTGTTGCCATTTTATTATTCCCAGCTCTTTAGTAAACAGTGCAAATAACCAAGCTCTACTATTCATCCCAGGACCTTCAGGAATGATCATGCCAGCCACTTGGCCACTTTACATTCCTAAGACATTCGTTACCTCTGTGATACAGCCCCACATAGTACAAAATTGATGCTTTGTTATTTGCTATCAAGTAGTTGATTTATGGTGGCCCCATGAATGAGACCTCCATGAGCCCATTCCTCAACTGCCCTGCTCAAGTCTTGCAAATTCAGGTCTGTGGTCTCCCTCTTTTTCTACTGCCTTAAACTTTGCCAAGCAGTATTGCTTTTTCCAATGAGTCCTGTCATCTCATGATATGTCCAAAGTACAAAAGCTTCAGTTTAGTCATCTTCACTTCTAGTTAAGAGGTCAAGCTTGATTTGTTCTAAGACCCATTCATTTGTCTTTCTACCAGTCCTTGGTTTCCATAGAACCCTTCTCCATGATGGCCATAGAAAAAGTATGTGTGTTTGAATCACTTTTTTTTATTTGAGATGTACATCCCCTTCCAAGATAGTGAATACACATTAGTTTGAGCGCCACGTGTCCAAGGTGAAATTTTTTTGCTATTCGAAGACAGGTGTTGATAATTTTGATGCCCCTCCTGAAGATTCACTAGAAATAATTTACTTGTTTTTTTTAAGTATGATTTTTTTTTTCTGCCAGACTTTTGTGAGCTAGAATTGAATGTGGGCTTTTTAGTGGCTGTTATGTCTCTACTTGTGTTTAACATTTTCTTCTTAACCATTTCAGTTATCTGTACTGTTTTCATGGGTACCATTGAAGGCTTAGTGTTAATTAAAAAAAAGGCAGCCTTATAGCTATGTATTGCATGCTGAAGACAGTGTGAGGAATTCATTTGTTTCCCTTTCAAGATTAAAATACTGCCTTTGCAGTGTGATACTTCATTGGCTTTGTTTGCAACATTGTGAATTGTCATTCCAGAATTCTACATTTCTTATTGCATTTGGCTGTGCTATATGGCTTGAGAATGTTAAATGGGAAAATGAAGTAGCAGTGCTTTGCTTCTCATATTTTAAAACGCTGGTAGTGAAAGGGGAAGAAGGGGAAAGTAAACAAAATCTAAGTAATCTGTTAGACTTTTAATTAGAGATCTAGAGTATTTACCAGGGGAAAATTTCATTCCAATTATGAAAAGAGGAGGTATTTAACTGCTTAATAGCTCTGAAGTAATTGCGGTACTTTTGCAGATTTTATGCAAATACTGACAGAGAAAAATGTCACATACATATGGAATAATGGTATAGCAGTGAATATGGTGAGTGTATGTGTATGTGATTTCAAGTCACCTGTCAATTTATGGCAACCCCATTAGTATGGTATACTGTGTATGATATAGGAAATATACTTCACTCTGGTACTGTATCTCAGCAGCAGAGAGGGTTGTGCTCAGTGAATACTGGAAAGTTATCCAAAGCATCATAGTGTCTCCACAATCTTGAATACAAGTAGATTTTTTCCTGTGGTAGTAGGTCTGAAGAACTGTCACACTGAACACAAAATCTGCAGATATGATTCTGCTACTGAAACTACTTTATAACTGGATATTGTTCATTCTGTGTCATAATGTGATATTGTGACTTTGTGAGTCTCCCATTAGTGGCAGTGGGCAAGAGAATGAAGAGAATGGGCCTGAAGGCCCCTTCCTATGTAATAGTATGCTGTTGGCTCCACTTATGGCATCACACAGCTTCCCCTAGCACTGAGTTCCATGTATTCAGCATAGTCATTTGCAGAAGGAAAACCTGCATATGTAAGATTGTGTCATGACCCTAGCCTCAAGCTCTGAATTAGAGGAGGCTGGACTGGTTGTGGTCTCTCAGCTGTATGCTGGACACCTGAATATTGAGCGGGGGGAGGGCAGGAAACACAGCAATGGTAATTTCCACACTATACTGTTATAGTGCTATTATTCCACTTTCAACATCCAGTGGAATTCTGGAGTTTGTAGTTTATTGAAGCCAGAGAGCTCTCTAAGAATTCTAAATGTCTCTCCCTAAGCTAGAAACTCAAGGATTCCATAGGATGTTGAAAGTGGAATAAGAATAGCACTATAACAGTGTAGTGTGGAAATGGCCAAGGTCTGTGGGAGGTACATATGACCAGCTCTGTTCTCTGCACTTAGCTAGTAAGAGAAATGTTTCTACAAATGTGATTGTATACCAGATGCCTCAAGTCAAGACAAGCAGGCTACAAATACATGGTATCAGGAAGCAAAGTAGATATAATGGGTGTATAAGAAACCTGGAGAGACAGTGAAAATCGAGACATATAAATATTATTTTTTCTGCCTGACAGGGGGTTGGACTCAATGGCCCTTGTGGTCTCTGCCACCTCTATGAGTCTGTGAAAATCAAATGAAATGTCAGAATAGGTAGACCAGGCAGTTGGCCTTGGGTGTCCCCTTCATCCCCTGCTTGTGGTTTTTCTAGGGGTGCTTGAATGACTGTAGTTGAAAATGAAATGCTGTGCCTAATGGAGTTTTGTGTACTCGCCCAAAGGCAGTTCTTAAACTGAAACCTGAATTATCAACACGATACCTTTTGATGATTAATCATGCCAAACTGCCCAATTCATTCTCAGGCTGGAATCTTTTGAAAACTTCTGTGTCCTTCTCTTCATAGACTGCAGACTCCTTTGGGATTATGTTTATCAGCTGCTATCAGACACCCGGTACGAAAACTTTATCCGATGGGAAGACAGGGAATCCAAAATATTTCGGATAGTGGATCCTAATGGGCTGGCCCGACTGTGGGGGAATCATAAGGTAAAATGCAGCCTAACTTTAATACATGAGGTGTTGCTCAAATTATAGAGTTTTAAATGGAGTTTGCATTTCAGCACACAGAAATGCTTCTCATTCATAACCTTTTTCTTTGCATATATTTAATGGCCATGATGTTGGTCATTTTGTTTGTATAAAACTATTGTAATGTCAGAGTATTGGAGATAGTGAGTGAGGTCTGTGAGTACATCCTGTGTTTGACTCTTGGTTTTGCCTTCAGTGCTGCTCTTAGCTGTGTTTTATAAATATATAAAATTCCATCTAAATTTGTCAATCTCTTAAGACATTAGGGTGAGAAAAAATAGAGAAGACAGAAAAATATGGATCTGACCTATTCCTCTTCTATCTAGTTCTTTTTAGTGCTACATTCTAATTCCTGCATAATGATTTCCCTCTTCTTCTTCTTTTGACTCTGAAATGAACAGAACAGAACAAATATGACATATGAGAAAATGTCCAGAGCCCTGCGCCACTACTATAAACTAAATATTATCAGAAAGGAGCCAGGACAAAGGCTTTTGTTCAGGTAATATTTCCTCCTCCTTCTCTTCCTTCTCTTCTTTGTGGGAATTATTTTTTCAAAATTTACTTAATGGCTACATTTGGGGCAGTTATGAAACAGAATTGTACTTTTCCTGACTAATTAAGGAGTGGTTCAAGTTTATATAAAAACAGGGAATGCTTCCTTAAAGCTCAGTCTAGCTTTGAGATGTCTGTTGGAAGATCTGTGCTGTAAAACCTCTCTCTTGATTTCAGTATGTTGCTTGACTACTGACCCCTCTGAAGTTTGCCATTCTTGAGCAAGTTCTTTATTTTTTACATATGTCAGGGACTCTCCACTCTGGAAATGTTGGGGTGAAATGCATTATCTGGATCCATTTCAAATTTGAGTTTGGGATTTGGATTAGGTTTCCTTAGTCAGTGATATTTGCTAAGAACTGGACAGAGGGAGTGTACCCTTATTGATTCTGCTTAACCTATCAAGGATCAGTTCCAGAAAGTAAGGTTGGAGAACTCCCAACATCCTGTTCTACATCCTGGTCTATCACTTATGGTGTCCTTCAGGGATCAGTCTTGCTCCCCAGATCATCTGATATCTAAATGGGGCCAAAGAGTTACCTGGAGTCCATAGTCTCAAGTATGTGAATGCTTTCATCTAATACCATGAAAGTTGTTGATGTAATGAACTGGTACCTGTAGACAGTAATGGGCTTGATAAAGGCTAGCAAATCAAGGCTTAATTCAGGGGGAAAAGAGAGAGGGGGGAGGGAGGGAGGGAGGGATGTTCCTGCTCAAGGAGAAGACAGAATCTGGAATAAGGATTCACCCTCTTTTGGATGGGTCAGTACTGTCTTGGAACAATCATCGTCATGGTCTGGAGATGCTTCTCAACTCAGGTTTTACATCTGAATAATCAAGTGGCCAGGAGTGCTTTTGACTAGATTAGACTAATGTTCTAGGTGTGCTCATTGCTGTGGAGGTCAGACCTGACCATAGAAACACATACCTTGGTCCCCATCAGGTTGGATTATGGTAGCACACTTCACACTTTATCCCTTAAGAATCTTTGTAAGCTCAAGTTGATGCAGGAAACAGAAGAAATGTGGAAGCTGCACATGATTACCTGGGTCATGAGTACACATGACTAACTGGGTCATCTTAATGCTTGCCCTAGACAAGTAGAAAACATGAAAAATGACATTAATGGAAATGAAAGAGGAGCCTTGAACTGTTCAAGTTTAGACTTGAACCCAAAGTGTATTCTGACGCTACCAGTTGCCACTGGAATTGAATATACATCCCCCAAAAATGTATACCATAAAGGATTCCTTGGCTGGTGGCATAAATTTCTTCACATACAAAATGATACAAAGAAGCTTTCCTAAGATAGAAAATCACTGTGCTGGACAATTGAAGTTACAATTTTCAGTACTAATGGGATGAATAATTTATCATTTCTAGCAAAAATTAAGAGTGCTGAAAAATGCCAATAAAGTTAGAAAAATTACATGAACACTAAGAACTACAATATGCAAACTAAATTCTGTTATATGTTACCTGTGCTTTGCAGGTTCATGAAGACCCCAGATGAGATTATGAGCGGCCGCACTGACCGGCTAGAGCATCTTGAATCTCAGGAACTGGATGAGCAAATATACCAGGAAGATGAGTGCTAAAGAACAGTCATCTGCTTCACTTTGGTCTGTGGAAGAGCAGATTGTATGGAGGCACATTAAGATGGGAAATGAGACCACAGGACTTTACCTTGGATACCATGCAGAACCCTAGAGCACCTTAGCAGAGCAAAATCATTGGCTAGGGTGGTGTTTGCAGTAGGATCTGGAAGAGAAAGACAGAGAGAGAGAAAGGGAGAGGGACAGGAACTACTATATTGTTTGTTTGTAGAGTCTCTCTCATCTTGGAGAATTTTTTTGTTCCTTGTTTTTTGGTTGCCTAGTTTGGTATTTTTTCCCCTCTAATTAACATGCCATTTGGCCTTTTTAAATGACTGTTATAGAGCAAAACATTCAGTTTTTGCTCATTCTGAAGGCTTTCCTATGGAAATGTAGCACAACTGTTTTCTTGCAGAGTATCAAAATATGATCCAAGCATAGGAACAAATGTGTTAAATGTCACAAGGGGGGGTCACAAAGTATCTCCAATTGCCTACATTGCTTATATTCACTATTCTCACAAAGACAACAAATATTGGACTGTAATTCGTGGTTAAGGGTATAAAGAAATGGAGAAAGGTCTTCCTGACTGTAGGCCTGAGAACTGATTGGCATCTCTTGAGCTTATGTTGAGCCTTTAAAGGGTCAACTGATCACCAGAGTACAAGGACTTCACCCAAATATCACAGTAGTGCAGGAATGAGAAATAAGAGAACCTCTAATAAAATGCAGCAGATTTCTCTCCACTTTTCCAGCTCAAGCAAGATTTAAGTGAAAAATACACTGATAGGATGGAACTTTTCCTTGATTAGAGTTATTGAGCCTGCACCAGAATATTTTCATTTGTAAGTGGAAGGTGTGGTGTGGGTTTTTGTGTGTGCCTGCACACTCAGCTATCACTAGAAGATGGGTGTTGATCAAATATAAAAGGAAAAGTTTAGGGCCTTCAAGATGACAACTTTGGCTCTCTGGAGGCTTCCTGTGGAACAGCCCACACATGCCTGAGTGGCTGTCAATGTGACCATATGTACTAAAAGATCCACAGATATAATTTTTGGGCAAATCTTCACATTGTTCTGTTTCGTTTCTTTGCTTGTTTTTTTTACTCTGCTCCATCCAAGTGCAACCTTCATCCTACCCCCATTTCTCACGTGGATTTTAATTAAAAGGATTAGCATTTCTTGCCTACTAGGCTAAAATATTATAGTTTCTTGCAGCTGCAAGTAAGCTTTGTAGTCTTTAGGACAAGAGAAACTTTGCACACACTTTTTGTTTGTAGGAAATCTTAGCTATTGTAGCCTCAGCAAATTCTGAAGGTTGTTAAATTATTCTGAAAACAGTCATTGTATACCACAAAATATCATACACCTTGTAGCTTTCACGTGTTCTGTGCACATATGATGGCACGATGTTATTTCTGTTAGCAGCATCTATACTTTATTGACAGGGCTTTCTATATCTTACATCAAAATATCAAAATTTTGTGCCACTATAACCATGTCAGAAAAGATAAAATTATATTGCTTGGATCTGATAGGCAAATTGAGTGTATTTTCATCTGTTCTCTTAATTTTCATAATGTCTTCAGTTTTTATGGGGGAGCACGGTTTCTGAATTTTTATTACACTCTTTCAGGCATACATGCTGAATCTACTTTTTTCAGGCATATGTTCTGAATCTTCTTTAAGGGCTAAAAACATTTTGAAAAGGACATTCAAGCTTGAGAAAATCAAGATGCTGAACCTAATATTAATCTGAGACTTCTTAGAGCTATTATGTAATACACATAGGCCAAGTCTTTAATTGGAATCTTGTGTCAATAAAAGTCACTTACTTCTTAATAAGTTTTCACAGCATTCACAAGAAAATTGGAAGAGTCCTGCTCTGGGATTTTTTTCCCCTTGAAAGCATTTATTAGTAACATGAGATGTACTACTAGAAACGATAAATTTCTTTTTGTTTAAACTACAACATAAGGAAAGAAAATAATTTCGCATGCATATGAAATCTCCATTTTCTCATGTAATGCATCACTCTTTGCTTCTCACTCATTGCCATAGATAGATTCCCCATTCCTGCCCTCCTTTTCCTCTAAATGCCCACTACCTACTGACCTTTATTTAGCTTGTCTGTTATTTATATATTGGCTACTTAAGTCATCTAAGAGATGTTTGGCACTCAGGACCAGTTCAAACTAGTTCCAGCAGAATTGCTGTTTTCCAGAATAGCTAAAGAAGAAGGATTTATGGAAACATTTTATATGAATCTTACTCATTGTTAACTTCACAACTTTCAGATTAACTACTTTAGATACTTGCAAAAGGCTCCAGCTCCATTTGTTGCTTCTGAATTTGCAGCTCATCATTTGCAAATTGCTGCGTAGTTTTCAGTTGACTGACTCTGCCAGGGAGAAAAAAAAGCTGTAATCCATTCAGTTGCAGCAGATGCAAACTGCCCATCCCAGACTACACAAGGCTGCAATTCTAAAAAGGTAAAAATGTAAGATCACATTCTCACAATATGTTTTTATCCAAGCAAGAAGCCCAGACTGTAAAGAGAAAGGCAGTGAACTAGTGATCTGTATGATCACCAATCTGGCCAGAAGCAATTTTGGTAGTTAGAAAAAGAACATTTCAGTTGATGGATGTCGAAGAGGGAGAAGAGAACTGCAGCTGCAACACTGTGTTTTTTTATATTCAGAAATCAAATCTAGCTTCTTCTTTTTTTCCATTTCAAATAGGCATTATGATTAAAACATGGTTGCTAGTGAAAATGGCAACTATGAGTTTAATTCCTATTTATCTCCTTTTGTCATGATATATTGTGCTTGCCCACCCTATGAACAGCAATCAGCAATGACCAGTGGTAGAAGGGATTAATAGAAAGTATATATATATATGGAAGAGTGACCCTACTCCAAGAACTCCCCTTGAAGATTGACATACAAGCTGAGAATTTGGTAAGAAAACCTCAGTTCATACAAGGGCCAAGGATGTGATTCTTTTCCATTTCTTTTTAAATGGTTGCTGCATATGCAAATTAAGAATGAAAAGGTGGGATTTTTTAAGGAAAAACCTTCTTATTTTCCTAAGTAAATTATAGTTTCTTGATGATGGCTCTTCCTTTTTTCTTCAAGGTGTGGGGTTAAGGGATTGAACTGAATGAATGTAAACAAAGCAAACAAGAATGCCTCTTCTCAGGGCCAGTGAGTTGCAAATAATTTTTAAATGCTTGTAATTACATCATCTCAATAAATTTTTTAATATATATAGGTGTGCTGTTTTTCCATTTTCAAGAACATACAGCATGTCAAATTTAAAGGTGTCATGTCTATTTCCAATTAGAAGCCTCTTTACCTCATGGTAGTTATAAGATTTTGTATACAATGGGAAATTTTGTGCTCATCCTGTGGATCATACTTAGCTAAACTTTTGACATCCCTGGTTGGTTTTACTTACTTGAAAAACTAGAGGATGTATTTCAATCCCACCCCCATTAAGGTAATACTTTTATTAGGCCAGCTGAAATGCCACAAACATTTGGGCAGGTTTTTGAGATCTCCAGACCATTTATCAAGAAACATGTTACAAAGAGTAAGTATGGGGCAGGGAAGTTGGCTTGATGTGAAATCTCGAGATATGATGGAAGAAAACACTGAAGTGAGGATTTCTCAAGTGATGGGATGGGTTCTGAATCTAGATTTCTTACAGACAAGACAACTGTCTTTATTCTAGCAGTGGGAATTCTAAAGTCCTCCATACATCATTAGATTGCAATGCCCAGTACTGGTGAGGAATTCTAGGAGGTGCGGTTCAACAACATCTGGAAGGCAACATGTTTCCCTGTCCTGTTCTGGTTCTACTATGGGGCAGTCCAGTCCTACAGCTACATTACTGAGATTGCAGCCTGACTGAAACCCCCTGGATTTTTGGCTTCTGATGACTGTACCCCAATCTTATGACTGGGCCCTAAAATGCTTACTGTGTTTACTAGCATATAAGTCTCACTTTTTTCCCTGAAAAGTACTGTTTGAAAATGGGATGTGTCTTATATGCCAGCAAATAGTATTTGCCAGTGTATAATGGGGTGCGTCTTATACACCGGCAAATATGGGTACATTATTATTTGGGGTTGTTGTTTATTAGTGGGGATTGCAATTAGTGCTAGTAATTGTGACAAAACAACAAGCAACGCTGCCACAGTATGGTATAGTCATAGCCTTCTGTGACAATAAAAGCTAGAAGTATGCCATTTGTAGTCCAGGAGTTTTGTGGAGAGCCTGTGTTCCAACTTTTACATAGATTTCTGGAAATAAAATTACTGTACAAAAGAGGTTAAATGATAAGCTTTTATCTGGGCTATTTCCCCATTGTACCTTTAGTAGATGTTCTCTGGGGGTAAGAATCATGCAGCCCTCCTGTTGTTAAACTGCAGCCAGCATATAGAATTGTGAAGAATACTAGGAATTAGAGTCCAACTACATCTGGAGAACTGCATGATTCTCAGCCCTGTTTCAAAACAACATTTGATCAATAACTCATGCTTCAGTAATCATCCACTGTAAATTAAGCTGCTACATTCAAGTCTTGCTTGGTCCTTAGATACTGTATTGCAATAACTAACTACACGAATGTGTAAAGTAATAATAACAAACTAGTGGAGTCGTGAGATAAACAGTTCACAATATTCTTTGATTCTCCTCAGGAGATAATCTACATATATTCTAGCAGGAAAATGTTAGGCAGTTGCAGGTCACAAACCACATTTCCTTCTCTTTGACAAAAAAAGAACAAAGGACAATGCCTTTATGCTTTCTTCTTTTTTTACCAAAAGAACATGAAGAAAGGACAATACAAGTCGTTAATAACTGGCATCATCACTTCCAAATCATGCGGGAAAAATCCAACAGACATTGGAGCATAAGAATTTCCCAGTGTCTCAACATAGTGGGAGAACTGTGATTGCCAGAAATGAGAAAGAAGCATAGGAGTAGAGACAGATCCCCGGTTGATTTATAAACATGGTTTCCTAGCCTGAGGTCATTGATTAGTAGCCAAGCCTGTTCAGTACATATAGTTTTCTAATAGTTCTTTTTAATCCTTCTGCAAAAGAAAGGAAAGCAGCTGAATTGCAGGTGGCTTTGACAAAGTAAGTATTATTTAAGCTTCTTTTCCCCCAGGGATAGGAAGTTCCAAGGCATCCCTTTACTGGTCTACCTTCATTTTCAATGTGTGTGTGTGAGAGAGACAGAGAGAGGGAGGGAGTGAAGGAGGGGACAGGGACAGACTGAGCTGACTTTGTAGTGTCTGTTGGCTTACAAGTATATAGGCTTTTTCTGGTAGGCAGCAAGTATAAGACACCTATCTAATAGGCAGCTGATGATGCACAACAGCTTCAGTCAAAGCACAGAAATATCTTAAAAGGTGTTCAGCTATCTTTCATGTTAAGTTACTCTATTACACTGGATTTCTGTGCTGTGCATCTGCTGGAAAGAAATCAAGTCCCCAAAAGATGAGGCTGGAGTAGATACTGCAGCCTTTTTACAATGTGACATTGTGTATACAAAGTAGTGCCATCCAGACAGAAAGCTATGATGGCAAGGGAAAAATTTTTTAGTTTAGCCTTCTGATCAGCATGTTAGGGTATCTAGATTTTCTTTACATGAGTTATGTGAACCTCAAACTACAGTCTGAATCAGTCCAACACAAGAAACAAGTTGACAACTTCCTTTGAGGGAAAACTAGGCCTATATCTACCCAGCAAAACATTGGCTGTTTGTACCTCATGTTGCCTTGCTCATTGTCCTTGCTCCATGCCAGTTCCTCTTTGCCCTGCCTCCTTTCTATTCTCTGCCTCACTTTCCTCCCTCATAGAGCTCAATGGAGTTTCCAGCCTTGGCCTGAGCAAAGGTTTATATCCTGTACTCTTCAGACTCTGGCCATTTCCACACTAGCCTGTTATAGCGCGATGATTCCACTTTTGACATCCTCTGGAATCCTGGGGTTTGCAGGTTCGGGAGGGGCCTAGCTGTCATTCCTTGCAGTTGCAGGCCCACTGTCAGGAACAGATTCACTCTTACACGGATCAACAAACTTAATAGAAGATTTATTGTAACATAGTAAGGGATGCTGTCTTCAGACGTTAAAGCTCGAGAATGGAACGTTTTCCCCCACCTTACACTTTAACAGACAGTTTCTCCTAAGATAGTTGTAAAAGAACGAACGTCATCATGCCAAACGGTTCCTTTGAAATTCCAGCCAGAAGGAATGGTTGGCGCCTGGGAATAGCTAACAGCCTACTATCACTATTTCCTCAGTCTACTGCTATCCTAAAACAATAAAACATGGAGGACTCCCGACATCCTGCCCCACTTTTTTAAAAAAATATATACATAAAGATACACAAAATATAGAAAATATCACGGAACAGTAGAAAGACAAGAAAACTAAATAGTAATATGAATGCAGTAGCAAGTCAGTGGGGCGTTGAGGAACATCAGCCGGCGAAGAAGTAGCGAAGGTGCCCTCTTCAGCAAACTGGAATGAAAAACAGGATGAATAGCCTTGAGGGAAGAAGGGAGATCTAGTTCAAAAAAAATATTAAACCCTTTTTTTCAGG
>CAOLHI010006506.1:0-30985 GCA_948474755.1 Ctenosaura bakeri
AGAAGGGGCGAAAGCAACTGCATGTGTTATGTTTCAGAGCATGCATGTCATATAAGCCTCCCACAGGCTTTGCGATCGTATAGCTAGAGATTGCTTTTTGTTCACGGAAGTGGTTATTTTGCAGGCCGCGCTCTTCCAGGGAGGAGCGGTGTGTACTGCAAGCTGCGTGAGTCGAAATGAGAGGCTGGGGCTTTAGCAGCTGGAAAGTGGGAGTGGCGTTCTTCCTTGTCAGTTGCGTCAGCTGCAGCGTCCCTCCCCTGTCCTGCCTACTCTCTCCATAACTCCTCCCTACTCTATTCTGTCCCTCCTTCCACCACCATTTTGTGAAACGATGGTGCTGTCTTTTGTGTAGGAAAGAGTTTCATGAAATGGCGGCCTGATCCTTTTTTTCGTGATGACAGTGTGAGAAGCAGGAACAGTCTTTTGACACGAGAAGGCGGTAGTGTATTGGAAAAGACAGTGGCTCACCCTGTGGCATGTGTTAGGACTCAGCAAGCTCTTCCCTCCCCATCTGACTGGATTTTAACGTACAATGCAGCGTTTTCAGAATTCATTGGGACAGTTGGAACGATTTCTAGTGGAAAATTCATTTCCACTCTTGCAGGAGAAGGTGAAGAAAACAATGCAAAAGTGAAAGTGGTGTCATTCTGTTTGATCTCCCTAAGGCAGTGCTGCCCATTTGTTTCATTAGTGGTGGAGCAGAACCATACACAGTTGTCTCCTCTGCCCACAGTGAGAATCGTATGAGAGTGAGGACTGCAATTTCAGAAGGAGAAGGCCGTGATATGTTGGAAAAGAAAATTGCGCACGGGGCACTTAAGAATAGTTGCTGACCTCCTACATCGCATTCTCTCTGCCTTTCAGTATTCTGAAACCCTGTAATGTCCCTTTAACTGTCGTCCCTGCACATCGTCATTAAAGGACTATTTGCAAAATCTGTGAGAGAATTTAAAGAGTGTCTTGACTGCTTATGTCCGATGAGGTGTTCAAAGTGATCTTGAGCAGAAGAAGAAAGGGTGAAAGCAACTTCACGTGTCATGTTTTGGAGCACACATGGCACATAACCCTCCGACCGTATTGGGGAACCATAAAGCTAGGGATTGCTTTTTGTTTACGGGAGTGGTTATTTTGCAGGCCACACTGTTCCAGGGAGGAGCGGTGTGTACTGCAAGCTGCGTGAGTCAAAATGACAGACTGGGGCTTCTTCAGCTCGAAAGTGGGAGTGGCGTTGTTCCTTTTCGATTGCGTCAGCTACAGCATCCCTCCCCTGTCCTGCCTACTCTCTCTGTAACTCCTCCCTCAGACACCATTTTGTAAAATAATGGTGATTCTTTTGTGTAGGAAAGAGTTTCACAATATGGTGACTTGATCCTTTTTTTGTGACAGCAGTTCAAGAAGAAGGAACACTCTTTTGACACAAGAGGGCAGTAGTGTATTGAAAAAAACTGGCTCACCATGTGGCAGCTGTGAGAATTATTCAAGCTCTTTCTCCATCTGAGTCGATTTTTGCTTACAATGCAGGATTTTCAAAATTCACTGGGACATTTGAAACTATTTCAGATGCAAAATACATTTCAATTCTTGCAAGTTAAGTTGAAGAAAACAATGAAAAGGGGAAAGCAATGTCATGCTGTTTGATCTCCCCAAGAAGTATACACAGTGGTCTCCCCGCCCCGCCTGAGACTCATATGAGAGTGAGGACTACAGTCTGAGAAGCAGAGGGCCGCGGTGTGTTGGAAAAGAAAATTGTGCACAGGCCACTCAAGAGATTTGCCTGAGCTCCTGCATCGCATTCTCTCTGCCTTTCAGTGTTCTGAAAACATCTGATCCCGTCTAACTGCCGTCTCTGCCTGTTGTCCCTAACGCACTATTAGCAAAGTTGGGGAGAGAGTTTGAACAGTGCCTTTAATGCTTTATGTCTGACGACGTGTTCATAGAGATCCTGAGCAGAAGAGGAAAGGGTGCAACCAACCATGATTTTGAGCACACGTTGTATAACCCTCCCAAAGTACCACGTGGGATCATGTACTGTAGAATTGCATTTTTGCTAGGAAAGTGCTTAGTCTTCAGGCCACACTATTCCAGGACATGCTCAGAGCTGTGTGAGCGAAAATGACGGGCTGGGGCTTTAGGAGCTTGAAAGTGGGAGTGGCGTTCTTCCTTGTCAGTTGCGTCAGCTGCAACAGCCTTCCCCTGCCCTGCCTACTTGCTCTGTAACTCCTCCCTCGGGCACCATTTTGTAAGGCAGTGGTGCTGCCTTTTGTGTAGGAAAGAATTTCATGAAATGGCGGCTTGATCCTTTTTTTTTCACGTGCGAAGAAGGAACATCTTTTGCCACGAGAGGGCAGCAGTGTATTGGAAAAGAGCGGCTCGCCATGTGGCAGGTGTGAGGACTAACCAAGCTCTTCCCCCCCCATCTGAGTGGATTTTAGCTCACAGTGCAGGATTTTCAGAATTCACTGGGAATTTTGGAACTATTTCTAATGGAGAATTTGTTCCAACTCTTGCAAGAGAAGGTGAAGAAAACATTGAAAAGGGGAAAGCAATGTCATGTTGTTTGATCTCCCCAAGAAGTATACACAGTTGTCTCCCCGCCCAGCCTGAGACTCATATGAGAGTGAGGACTACAGTCTGAGAAGCAGAGGGCCGTGGTGTGTTGGAAAAGAAAATTGTGCACAGGCCACTCAAGAGAGTTGCGTGAGCTCCTGCATCACATTTTCTCTGCCTTTCAGTGTTCTGAAAACATCTGATCCCCGTCTAACTGCCGTCTCTGCCTGTTGTCCCTAAGGCACTATTTGCAAAATTTGGGAGAGAGTTTGAACAGTGCCTTTAATGCTTCTGTCCGATGAAGTGTTCAAAGAGACCCTGAGGAGAAGAAGAAAGGGCGCAAGCAACTGCATGTGTTATGTTTCAGAGCATGCATGTCATATAAGCCTCCCACAGGCTTTGCGATCGTATAGCTAGAGATTGCTTTTTGTTCACGGAAGTGGTTATTTTGCAGGCCGCGCTCTTCCAGGGAGGAGCGGTGTGTACTGCAAGCTGCGTGAGTCGAAATGAGAGGCTGGGGCTTTAGCAGCTGGAAAGTGGGAGTGGCGTTCTTCCTTGTCAGTTGCGTCAGCTGCAGCGTCCCTCCCCTGTCCTGCCTACTCTCTCCATAACTCCTCCCTACTCTATTCTGTCCCTCCTTCCACCACCATTTTGTGAAACGATGGTGCTGTCTTTTGTGTAGGAAAGAGTTTCATGAAATGGCGGCCTGATCCTTTTTTTCGTGATGACAGTGTGAGAAGCAGGAACAGTCTTTTGACACGAGAGGGCGGTAGTGTATTGGAAAAGACAGTGGCTCACCCTGTGGCATGTGTTAGGACTCAGCAAGCTCTTCCCTCCCCATCTGACTGGATTTTAACGTACAATGCAGCGTTTTCAGAATTCATTGGGACAGTTGGAACGATTTCTAGTGGAAAATTCATTTCCACTCTTGCAGGAGAAGGTGAAGAAAACAATGCAAAAGTGAAAGTGGTGTCATTCTGTTTGATCTCCCTAAGGCAGTGCTGCCCATTTGTTTCATTAGTGGTGGAGCAGAACCATACACAGTTGTCTCCTCTGCCCACAGTGAGAATCGTATGAGAGTGAGGACTGCAATTTCAGAAGGAGAAGGCCGTGATATGTTGGAAAAGAAAATTGCGCACGGGGCACTTAAGAATAGTTGCTGACCTCCTACATCGCATTCTCTCTGCCTTTCAGTATTCTGAAACCCTGTAATGTCCCTTTAACTGTCGTCCCTGCACATCGTCATTAAAGCACTATTTGCAAAATCTGTGAGAGAATTTAAAGAGTGTCTTGACTGCTTATGTCCGATGAGGTGTTCAAAGTGATCTTGAGCAGAAGAAGAAAGGGTGAAAGCAACTTCACGTGTCATGTTTTGGAGCACACATGGCACATAACCCTCCGACCGTATTGGGGAACCATAAAGCTAGGGATTGCTTTTTGTTTACGGGAGTGGTTATTTTGCAGGCCACACTGTTCCAGGGAGGAGCGGTGTGTACTGCAAGCTGCGTGAGTCAAAATGACAGGCTGGGGCTTCTTCAGCTCGAAAGTGGGAGTGGCGTTGTTCCTTTTCGATTGCGTCAGCTGCAGCATCCCTCCCCTGTCCTGCCTACTCTCTCAGTAACTCCTCCCTCGGGCACCATTTTGTGAAGCGACGGTGCTGTCCTTTGTGTAGGAAGGAGTTTCACGAAATGGCGACTTGGTGCTTTCTTTTTTTGCAAAAGGGGAGTGGTGTTCTCTCTCAAACTCCCTGCCTCCTGGCAGTGCTCCCTCCCTCATGCTGCTGACTCACTCCCTCTCTCTGTCTTCGTCTGCATTTACATCCAAGGATCTTTTGCGTTATGGGAAGAAGGCAGCTAGCTGCATAACATTGCTGCAGTCTCTGTTTCTGAAAACATGGGAGTGGTCCACTTTCTGCTGGGCCCTGTCTGTTGGAAGGCCCTTAGTGGCCTCTGTTTTGCTGAGAACGTGGGCCGTGTGATCGTTTCCTTTTTCTGCTGTGGAAAGAGAAAAGGGACCACTATATTTGAGAGAACATTATAGGCAGGGCTTCTGAAAGCTTCCCTGCCTATGCAGTCTTGCAGGCAGTGATGATAGTGCAGCATGATTTCACACACTTTTGATACAAGAGGTCTGTAGTGTATTGGGGAATAAATCAGTGGCTCAGCACGTGGTAGATGTGAGAACTAGCTGAGTTTTCCCCTTCCCGTCTGAGTGGTTTTTAGTATTGCTGAAGCAGGATTCATCGAGTTTGATTGGGAAATTTGAAAACATATTTTGTGCAAAATTCATTTCAACTCTTGCAAGAGCAGGTGAAGAGAAGAATGAAGGGCTCAAAAGAATGCCGTTCTGTTAGATGTCCCTAAGCCACCAGTTTTCATTTTGTTTCTTTAGTGCTGAAATGGATCTTTTCTAAATGGTTTCACGTTCCCAGCCTGAGAAGCATGTCAGAAGAAAGACTACACTTTGAAACGCAGAGGGGAGCGGTGTAATGGAAAAGAAAATGGCTCACAAAGCACTCAAGAGCAGTGGTAGAGCTTCCGCATCCAAATCTCTCTACCTTGTAGTGTTCTGAAAAGAGCTCACTCCTGCTCAACTGTCTTCTCTACATTTGAGTTCTTAAAGCATTAGTTGCAAAGTTTATGACACACTTTGAACAATGTCCTTATTGATTATATCTGAGCTAGTATTCAAAGAAAGCTGTAGCAGAAGAGGAGAGGTTAAGAACAATGTCATGTTGTTTGTTTTGGACCACGGATGTAGTATAAACTGGCCACAGAATTTTAGCAGCATGTAGCTATGAATTGCTTTGGGTGAAGGAACACTCCAGATTTGAGTGGTGTGTACTGCAAGCTGAGCTGAAGTGAAATGCTGGGGCATCTTCAGCATGGAAGTGGGAGTGGCATTCTTCCTCGTCAGGCCAGTTCGGCTGCAGCGTCCCTCCCCTGTCCTGCCTACTCTCTCCGTAACTCCTCCCTACTCTATTCTGTCCCTCCTTCCACCACCATTTTGTGAAGTGATGGTGCTGTCTTTTGTGTAGGAGAGTGTTTCATGAAATGGCGGCTTCGTGCTTTTTTTTTTTCCAAAGGGGGAGTGGTGTTCCCTCCCAAACTCCCTGCCTTCTGACAGTGCTCCTCCCTCATGCTGCTCACTCCCTCAGTCTCTCTCCTCTCTGCAGCAATATTTATTTCCAAAGATCTTTTGCTTTATGGGAAGAAGGCAGCTGCATAACATGGCCACAGTGTCTTTTTCTGAAAATATGAGAGTGGTCCACTTTCTCTTGAGCCCTGCCTGTTAGAAGGCCCCCACCAGCCTCTAATTTTGCTGAGAAGCTGGGATTTTTGTTCTTCTGTGTAAAAACAAAAGGAAGCACTGTATATTTGAGAGAACATTGTAGCATTTTTCTTCCATGAAACGATAATAGTCCGCAGTGGCCTCAGTTTCAGTGAGTTTGCTTCGTTGTTCAAAATGGAAGACATAGTCAGATCCCCTCTTTGAACTGTATGTGGCTCACCTTTGAGACTTCTTTGTTCCATCATTAGTGAAAGAGCACCATTTCTCTAAGGTCTGTTCCTGCCTGATCGTAGTGCCAGAGGTCAGACTGCATTTTGAGAAAGGAAGACCAGCACTGTTTAACGCACAGCACTCCAGCAAAGTGACAAAGCTTTTCCTTCTCCAACTTTCTACTGTTCTCTTTTCAAAAAGCACTCTTTGTTAACATTTTATCCTCCTTGTCTTTTAAAAGTGTGCACATGTATTGAATATCCCTACTTACTTGAATATCAGGCCTGTGGCATGAACTCCATTCCAGTCTGCCAACTGAACCGCGGCCATTTCCGCACTAGAGTGTTGTAGCGCTATGATTCCACTTTCAACATCTTATGGAATCCTGGGGTTTGCGGTTTCGGGAGGGGCTGATACCTTTCAAATTCCTTTATACCATGGAGAAATGGCAACTTTGCTATTGAATCCTGCACTCCACAATGACTGTGCCAGAAGAAGGAGCACACTTTTATCGAGAGATGGCAGTAGTGTATTAGGAAAGACTGTGGCACATAGGGAAGCTGCAAGAACTACCCAATGTCTTTTTTCCCCATCTGTGTGTGTTTTAGAAAACCTCAAACAGGATTTGTGGAATTTGAGTGGGAAAGTTGAAAACAATTTTCATGGAAAATTCATTCCAAATCTTCCAAAAGCAGTGAAGGAAGGAGTGAAAGCAGTATCATTCTGTATGATCTCCCTAAGCCACGACTGTCATTTTTATTACATCAGTGCTGAAATGAGAGTGTTTCAGTTGGTCTCACCTTTCTGGAATGAGAAGCATGTCAGAGTGAGGATTGCAGTTTGAAAAGGAGAGGGCAGCAATGTGTTGGAAAACAAGGTGCTCAACGGAACTTGCTGAGCTCCCACATCCATTCTCTCTGCCTTTCAGTGTTTTGAAATAAGCTCATCCATGTTCTGACCTCTCTGGTTTTGGTTTCTTAAAGCACTGTTTGGAAAGTTTGTGACACAAAACCTTTAATGATTATGTCTGATCAGGTATTGAAAGAGAGCTTGAGTGAAAGAGAAAAAGGTGAAAGCAATGCCATGTATTATCTTTTGGAGCACAGATGTAGTATAAACCTTCCTACATGAGTAGGGAGCATGTAGGTAGGAATTCCCTTTGGTTGGGGCAGAGGTTAGTTTGCAGGCTATAGTCTTAAAAGGTTGAATGAAGTGTAGTGAAACCTATGTGAGTTGAAATGAAAGACGGGGTCTTCCTCAGCTTGAAAGTGGGAGTGGTGTTCTTCCTTGTCAGTTCTGTCTGCTGCAGCATCCCTCCCCTGTCCTACCTGCTCTCCACCTCCTCTTTTAGGCACTATTTTGTGAAATGATGCTGCTGTCTTTTGTGTAGGAAAAGTTTCATGAAGCTTGGAATTCTTTTACAGAGGAGGAGTATCCCTGCATCATTTCAGCTTCCCTCCCTCATGCTGCTGACCCAGTCCCTCACTCTTCCTCTTCTCCAGAAATTACTTCCAAGTTTCTTTCACTTTATGGGAAGAAAGCTGGTACACAATATGGGAGAAGTGTCCTTTAAAAAGAAATGTTGGAGTAGTGGTCTTTCTAGTCAGCCTTGTTTGATGCTGTGGTGACTCCTACCTGCTTTTTCAGAGGTCCAGAAAAACCTTTATTGCCAAGGTGTTGTGTCTGAAAAAGAAAAGCTTGGCCTGTTGCAGTATTTTTCTTCCTTTGTTTAGAGAAAAAAAATCAAGCAGTTAATCTTATAACACAGCTGAGACAATATCTTCACTCATCATGTCTGGCCAGATACTGGAAAAACAAATCTGAACAGAAGAGTAAAGGGTGAAAGCAACATTATGCTGTATCTTTTTCAACATATTTGCAATATAAAGACCACACAGGAGTTGGGTGCATGTAGATTCTTGATTGGGGAAGTGGGCAGTTTCAGTGGCACACTATGCTAGGATTGAGCATTCTTTACTCAAGCCTGTCTGAGCAGGAGTGAAGTGCTATGGCTTCTTCAGTATCAAAGGCGGAATGGTATCCTTCCTTATCAGCTTTATCTGATGCAGCAACCCTCCTCTTTTGTGCTTGCTGCAGCTGTTAACACCTATCTGTCCTCCAACACTTTTGTGAAAAGATGCCACCATCTGTTGTATAGGAAAGCATTTCACAAAATGGAGCGTTTTTTTTTTTTAAAAGGGGTGGTATTTTCCTTCCTGCTTTCCACATCCTGGCTGTGTTCCTTGCCCATCTTTCTGATTCACTCCCTCACTCTCCGTCCTCCATCCACCAGCATTTTCTCCCACTGTTCTTTTGCATTATCAGAAGAAGATAGCTGTGTAATATGGCTGAATTTTCCCTTTGTCAAAAAAGCAGAACAGTGGTCTTCCTCATCAGCCATGCCTAATCGCACAATGAACCCCACCTGCTTTACGAGAAGTTAGGAAATTCCTTTCTTTATGAGGTGTTTGGTTTGATAGAGAAGGTCAACCTTTTGTTCTCTTTCCATGTTATCCTGTGCAAAGACAAAATGAAGCACTTCACCTTCTAGATCATAGTGTGGTATCTGCCCATTATGTTGCATTGAATCACCACCCTCACCCCCAGGTGGTTCTTCTCATCTTTGGAGAACTAACATTTGGGTAACATTTCTATTGTACTTTTAGGGAATTCACCTTCTGCAGAATTTCTCTGTCTTCCTCTTTCCCTTTATCTCAGGAGTCACAGCCCCAGAGCACAAAGATGCTACTGAGAATTGAATTCTTGATAGGAGAACAGTACTTGGGAACTACAAATGGTTTTCAGAAGTTTGCACTAGAATCCTCAGATGTATATCTTTAATACACCAAATTAAAGAAGCTAGGGCTTCTTTACCATCCAAGTGGGAGTGTTTTTCCCACTAACTCCTCCCCCTGTGTTTTTTCCCTCCACCATTATTTTGTGAAAAATGTGTGCAGCTTTGGTATAGGAAAGAGTTCCGTGAAATGGTGGCTGGACATTTTTCTTTCTGAAAGGGGGAATGGTTTCTTCTTTGTGCCTGCTGCAACCTGGCAGCGTCCCTCCCTCAAGCTGCTGACTCCCTCGTTCCCTCTCCCTCCTCCCTTCGCCAGCATTTTCTCTGGAAGAAGGCAGCTGCGTAATAGGACTGCAATGTGTTTTTGTTAAAAAGTGGGAGTGATGTTCTTTCTCTTCAGCCTTGTGTCTTCACAGACTGACCCCCCTCTGCTTTATGAAAGTTTCAAAAATAAATTGGCCTTTTGGTCCATTTCATTATTCCCCTATGTAAAGACAGAATGAAGCACTTCATCTGTGAGTGAACTTTAGTGTTTTCCTGCTCCGTTGCACTAATATCACTACCCACAGAGAAGGCTGTCTTTCACAGTAGAAAATAGGAGACATAGTAATACATTGTAATTGAACTGTATCCTGTTGAAATGGCACATTGTAGAGACTTGTTACTTCATTTCTGATGGACTTTTTAAAACCGGTAGTGCTGTTTTAAGTGTTTAATATATTGTACATTAACACGTATCTTTATGGAGTTCACCTCCTACAAAATTTCTGTGACCCTTTCTCTTAATCTGAGGAGAAAGATTCCAGGGCGCTGAGAAAAGCTACTGAGGACTGAGTTCTTTATAAGATACCAGTAATGAGGACTTCTGTATTGTTTTAATCACATTGTCCTAAAATCAGTGAATTTCTTCATGTCTTGAACACCACATTAGTATATGGTGAGTATCTTTTGTGGTGTAACGTGAAAGACATGTAGTAGTATACGTGCGTTGGGCTGTATGCTATTGATATGGCATTGTAGAAACCAGTTACTTCATTGGTGATGAACTGTATTAAGCAGCAGTCCTGTTTTGAGTTTTTATTGTTTTGAACACCAACAATATCTTGTTGTACTTTTTATACCATAGGTCATCTTATTGTAATAGTGGTAAAATGCAGTTGAAATTTTCCTTTTTTTTTTTCCAGAAGTGAAAGTGCAACATTTCTCTTGGGTTGGGCATTGCCAGTGTGAAGATAATATGAGAGCAGGAATTCCCGGGGCGCTCAAGAAAACTAGCTGAGGTCTCCATTCCTGAACTCTTGACTCTTCTCTTTTTGTAAAGTACTTTTTGCAAAATTCCACCCTCATTGTCCTCCTGATAGCTAGGCTATTCCTGCAAACTTACAGCTACATGTGTTTTGAGTTTTCATGGACCTTTCAAATTCCTTTTTTTTCCCCATGGAGAAATCGCATTGTTTCTGTGGAATCACATATGCTTCACATAATGAATGTGTCAGAGCAAGGACAGGACAGATCAAGGTAGGACAGTGGTGTACTGGAAAAAACTATGTCTCTCACAGCACCTGACAGAACTAGCTGAGTGCCTCCTCTCTGTATGACTGTTCTTCAGTACTCCTAAAGAAATACTTGCAAAATTTCATTTGGCAGCTTGGAATTTTTTTTTCATGATTAATTCACATGGATTGTTGCAAAAGCAGTTGAAAGAAAGAATGAAAGGATGAAAAGAAAAGCCAATTTTTATGCTATAGATCACAGCCACAACTGTGAGCATAGTTTGTTTCTTCAGTGTTGAAATGCAGACTTTTTCATGCACTCTTGAATCCCTAGCCTGATGCTCATTCCAGAGCAAGGACTAGTGTTTCAAATGAAGAGGGAAGCAGTGTATGAGAAAAGTGTTCACATGATGGTTGAGAGAAGTGGCTGAGATCTCCCTCCCCATCTCTCTACTATTCAGTGTCTTGAAAACAGATTTCCCTGTTTGCACCAACCTCTGCCTTTGGGTACTTAAAGCACTATTTGCAAAGTTTATGATGGACTTGGAACAATGTTGTCAGTGATATTGCCCCATCAATATTGATTCTGAACAAAAGAGTTAAACATAAAAGCAGTGTCACATTGTATTTGTGAGTACAATTGTAGTATACATACACAGGATTTGTTGTTGGAATTGCTTTTGGTTAGGGAAACTGGGCAGTTTGCATGCAATCCTATGTGAGGATTTAGCTATGCACAGTCAAGGCTCTCTGAGCTGAAGTGAAGTGCTGGAGCTTCTTCAGCGTCAAAGTGGGAGTGGTGTTACTCTTCCTCATCTGCATTTGCTGCAGTGTCCCTCCCCTGTCCTGCCCACTATAGCTGTATATCTTCTGTCCTCTGTTTCCTCCATCCCTTTACCACCATTTTGTGAAAGGCTGCTGCTGCCTTTTGTATGGGAAATTTTTTTACAAAATGGCGGTTGAGTGCTTTTTTTTTTAAAGGAGGAGGGGTATTCTCCCTTGTTCTTGCAGCACCCGGTCTGCGTCCCTCTCCCATGCTGCTTACTCATTCCCTTGATGTCCCTTCTCCCTCCCCCACCATTTTCTCCCAAGGTTCTTTGGCCTTATGGGAAGAAGACAGCTGCATAATATGGTTGCAGTATACTTTTGTTAAAAAACAGGAGCAGAGGTCTTTCTTGTTTGCTCCCTTTAGAAACAGACTGACCCTGACATGCTTTAAGAGAAATTAAGAAATGTCTGTATTGCAGATCTGTTTGGCAGAAAAGCTTTTGCTCATCACACTTTGTAAAGATAAAATGAAGCACTTCAGTTTTCAGAAAACACTGCATTTGAGAGAACTAGCTGTGTCCCTTCCCCATCTGATTGTTCTTCTGTGGTCATAAAGCAGTATTTGCCAAATTCCATACAGCATTTATGACAGCGTTTTTCATGGTAATTTCACATCAACTGTTGCAAAATCAGCTGGACTAAATAATGAAAGATTGAGTGGAATGTCAGTCTGTATGCTACAGATCGCAGATGCACCTGTGAATTAACATAGTTTCTTCAATTATGAGGACTCTGCCGGAACAAGGACTACAGTTTGAAAAGGAGAGTGCAGCAGTATGTGGGAAAAGAAAAATGCTTATGTCGGCCTTGAGGGGAGTGGCGGAGATCACTTCCCCATCACTCAGATTTTCGGATTCTTAAAGTACTGTTACCAAACTTACAACACTGGTGGGACAGTGTCTTCAGCGATAAAGTGTGATCAGTTCTTAAGTCTGAAGAGAGGAGTGAAGGGTGAAGGCAGTGTTACAGTATATCGTCATGAGCCCAAGTGCAGTATTAAGCCAGAGAAGATTTGGGAGCAACGTGGCTTGGAATTGCGTTTGGCTAGTGAAACTGAACGGTTTGCGTGAGACACTGTGCTGGGAGTGAGCGTTCTTCACTCAAGGCTGTCTGAGCTGAACTGAGGAGCTGGGGCTTCTTCAGCGTCGAAGGGGGAGTGGCCTTCATCCTCATTGGCCCGGTCTGCTGCAGTGCCCCTCCCCTGTCCTGCCCACCCCTGCTCTGACGCCTCCCTCCCGTGTTGCCTCCCTCCCATCGGCCACCATTTTGTGAAGCGATGCTGCAGTCCTTTCTGTAGGAAAGAGTTTCACGAAATGGCGGCTGGGTGCTTTTTTTTTTTTTAGAGGAGGGGTGGTGTTCTTCCTCGTGCTTGCCGCATTCCTCCCCCACACTGCTGACTCACTCCCTCGCTCTCCCTCCTCCCCTCTCCCTCCAGCAGCATTATCGCCGAGGCCTCCTTTGTCTTATGGGAAGAAGACAGCTGCATAATATGGCTGCAATGTCCTTTTTTGAAAATGTGGGAATGGAGGCCTTTCTTGCCAGCTTTCTTAATAAGCAGGTGGATCCCACCTGCTCCGTGAGAAACTGAGAACTGGCAAGGGACCTTTCTACTTTCCTTCACCTGAGAGAGCTTCCAGACCTGTAAGGAATGCTCCTGTGGCTTCTGGTTAAAGATAAAAGGGCAGCACTCTGTTCAAAAGAGATGTGATTCCCACAGTGCTCCAGTGAGCACTAGTTGAGCTTTCCCCTCATCATCTCTGGAGTCTTCCCTTTGCGTATAGAGGTCTTTGCAAGCAGTCTACCCTCGGTATGCTTCTGCAGTGTAAATGTATTGTTTTCTTCCTAACGATCTGTGGAATGGACGCTGTGCTTATTCTCCAACTTTACAGCATCCTGTGCATTTGGAACTTTGGTAGACCTTTCACATTTCTTTATTTGTTCCATGGAGAAATGGCACTGTTTCTTATGGGATCTTGCAGTGCCCACGCTGCGATCCTGTAGAGCAATATATGGAGCGTTGAAGAGAGGGATTAGTTTTCTGTTGGAAAAGACGGCTAGCAGAGAAAAGTAACTGAGATGCCCTCCCCATCTGACCGTTCTTTCCTAGTCCTAGAAGAGTATTTGCAAAATTACACTTAGCAGTTTGGAAAGCATTCTTCCTGGTAAAATCACATTGGGAAAGCACCTTAAGAAAACAAGGAAAGAACAAAGGAAAAGTCTCTCTCTACAGTAAAGATGGCAGCCACACGTGTTGGCTTGCTTTGTTTCTTCAGTGGTGAAACAGACAATGATATCTGTGGTCTTGATTCTCCAGGCTGATCATGCGACAACAAGGACTTTTAAGAAAGGATGTTTAAAAAGCATCGAGCAGTACTGTTGGAAGAGAAAAATGCTGACATGGGAGTCAAAAGAAGTGACTGGGATTTCCTTCCTGATTTCTCTGCCTTTCAGGGTTGTGGAAAGAGGTCTCCCCCTTCAACCGCCCTGTCTGTGATTGGGGACTTAAAGCACAGGTTGCAAAACTTATTGCGTAGTTGGGACAATGCCTTCCGTAATAATATGTGGTCGGAGTTGAGTCCGAAGAGAGGAGTGAAGGGTGAAGGCAGTGTCACAGTATATCGTCATGAGCCCAAGTGCGGTATTAAGCCAGAGAAGATTTGGGAGCAACGTGACTTGGAATTGCGTTTGGCTAGTGAAACTGAACGGTTTGCGTGAGACACTGTGCTGGGAGTGAGCGTTCTTCACTCAAGGCTGTCTGAGCTGAACTGAGGAGCTGGGGCTTCTTCAGCGTCGAAGGGGGAGTGGCCTTCATCCTCATTGGCCCGGTCTGCTGCAGTGCCCCTCCCCTGTCCTGCCCACCCCTGCTCTGACGCCTCCCTCCCGTGTTGCCTCCCTCCCCATCGGCCACCATTTTGTGAAGCGATGCTGCAGTCCTTTCTGTAGGAAAGAGTTTCACGAAATGGCGGCTGGGTGCTTTTTTTTAGAGGAGGGGTGGTGTTCTTCCTCGTGCTTGCCGCATTCTTCCCCCACACTGCTGAGTCCCTCCCTTGCTCTCCCTCCTCCCTTCTCCCTCCAGCAGCATTTTCACCCAAGGTTCTTTGGCCTTATGGGAAGAAGAGCTGCATAATATGGCGGCAGTGTCCTTTTTTGAAAATGTGGGAATGGAGGTCTTTCTTGCCAGCTTTCTTAATAAGCGGGTGGGTCCCACCTGCTCCGTGAGAAACTGAGAACTGGCAAGGGACCTTTCTACTTTCCTTCACCTGAGAGAGCTTCCAGACCTGTAAGGAATGCTCCTGTGGCTTCTGGTTACAGATAAAAGGGCAGCACTCTGTTCAAAAGAGATGTGATTCCCTCTGTGCTCCAGTGAACTAGTTGAGCTTTCCCCTCATCATCTCTGGAGTCTTCCCTTTGCGTATAGAGGTCTTTGCAAGCAGTCTACCCTCGGTATGCTTCTGCAGTGTAAATGTATTGTTTTCTTCCTAACGATCTGCCGAATGGATTCTGTGCTTATTCTCCAACTTTACAGCACTCTATGCGTTTTGAATTTTAGTAGACCTTTCACATTTCTTTATTTGTTCCATGGAGAAATGGCATTGTTTCTTACGTGATCTTGCAGTGCTCACATTGTGATCATGTAGAGCAATATATGGAGTGTTGAAGAGAGGGATTAGTTTTCTGTTGGAAAAGACTGCTGCTCACAAAGCTGTAGAAAAAGTAACTGAGATGCCCTCTCCATCTGACCGTCCTTTCCTAGTCCTGGAAGAGTTTCAGCAAAATTTCACTTAGTTGTTTGGAAAGCATTTTTCCGGGTAAAATTGCATCAACTTTTGGGAAAGCTAAGAGTTCAGGGAAGAATGATAGAAAAGTCTCTATAATAAAGATTTCAGCTGCAAGTGCTAAAGGTGAAAGCAGGACCTACATGTAATTTACTAGTCCAAGTGCAATATTAAGCCAGAGAAGATTTGGGAGCAACTTGGCTTGGAATTGCATTTGGCTAGTGAAACTGGACGGTTTGCCTGAGACACTGTGCTGGGAGTGAGCATTCTTCACTGAAGGCTGTCTGAGCTGAACTGAGGAGCTGGGGCTTCTTCAGCGTCGAAGGGGGAGTGGCCTTCATCCTCATTGGCCCGGTCTGCTGCAGTGCCCCTCCCCTGTCCTGCCCACCCCTGCTCTGACGCCTCCCTCCCGTGTTGCCTCCCTCCCATCGGCCACCATTTTGTGAAGCGATGCTGCAGTCCTTTCTGTAGGAAAGAGTTTCACGAAATGGCAGCTGGGTGCTTTTTTTTTAGAGGAGGGGTGGTGTTCTTCCTCGTGCTTGCCGCATTCCTCCCCCACACTGCTGACTCCCTCCCTTGCTCTCCCTCCTCCCTCCAACAGCATTTTCACCCAAGGTTCTTTGGCCTTACAGAATACAGCTTCAGTGTGCTTCCTGTAAAAAACTGGTAGCAGTTTGCATGCCATTCTATGATGTGATTGAGCATGCTTCATTCTTGGCTGTCTGAGTCAAAGTGAAATGCTGGGCTCATCTTCCGCATCAGAGCTGTAGAGGTAATCTTCCCTCTTGGCCTCATCTGCAGCAGTGCCCCTCGCCTTTTCTGATCGCTGTAGATCCAAATCCTCTGCCTGAATTTCCTCCCTCCTCTGGTGCATCGAAAACATTTGTTTTTGACAGAAAAGTATGGCCTTTGATACTTCTACTTATTATACTGTGTAAAGACAAAATGAAGTATTTCATCTTTGAGAGAACACTCTAGCATCTCTCCACACTGTGGCGCTGATACCACTGACAGCACCAGCACCCCCGTTTGTGGATACTCAGTTCTTTGAATGAATAATACTTGGATAAAGTTGTGATTGTGCCTTTATAGAGTTCACATACTAGAAAGTTCTTGTGGATTTTTCTCTCTCTCTTCATTCAAGGACTGAGATTGCAAAGCACTAAAAAATGTTGCTGAAAGTTGAGTTTGAAATTGAAACACACATGATGCTCAAGTGAACTAGCTGAGCTCTCCCTGTACCATCTCTGGACTTTTCATAAAATACTGTTAGCAAGTATTCCAATCTCTCCTTCTGAATTGTTTAATGTAACTGAAAAATCTTTGCTTGCTGTAAACCTGTAGCAGTAGAACTATTCAAATCCTGCAACTTTACAGCTTGAAATGAATTTTGAATTTTAGTGCACCTTTCAAATGCTATTATATCTGTAGGGTCATGCACTCCCCACATAACAATAGCGCCAAAGGGAAAGAGTGGAGTTTTGAACAGAAGGGACAGTAATGTGTTGCAGAACACTGTGATTCACATGGCACTCAAAAGAAACAGCTGAGTCCTCCCTTCCCCATGTGACTGGTTTTCAGTATACCCAAAGCAGTGTTTGTGAAACATCTTCGTGCAATTTTAAAACATTTTTTGTGGGAAATTCATTTGAAATCTTGCAAAAATCAGAACAAAAAAGAATGAAAGGGTTGCAGAATAATCAGTCTTTATGATACAGATTGGAGCCACAGCTGTGAACATGGTTTGTCCAGTGGTGAAACAGGAACTCATTCATGCAGTCTTGAATTCCCAGCCTGTTTGCCATGCCAGAACAGTTTGAAAAGCAGAGAACAACACTCTATGGGGGAAGAAAGCTGCTTACATAAGACTTCATTTAAGTGGCTGAGCTTCCTGCTCCCCATTTTGCTGGCATTCAGTGTTCTGAAAACAGGTCTCGCATCTTGAACTGACCTGTCTCTGTGTTTGAGTTCTTAAAGCATTATTTACAAAGCTTACAACACGGTTGGAATAATGTCTTCAGTGATAATGGGTTATCAGTTATTGAGTCTGATGGGAACAGTAAAAGGTTAAAGCAACACTTTTCTGTAGCGCAATTGCAAATTATAAAGATCCCATGGATTTTAGAACTTGTTCCTTGGAATTGCGTTTGGTTAGTGAAACTGAACGGTTTGCTTGAGACACTGTGCTGGGAGCGAGCGTTCTTCACTCAAGGCTGTCTGAGCTGAACTGAGGAGCTGGGGCATCTTCAGTGGGGAAGTGGGAGTGGCCTTCATCCTCATTGGCCCGGTCTGCTGCAGTGCCCCTCCCCTGTCCTGCCCACCCCTGCTCTGACGCCTCCCTCCCGTGTTGCCTCCCTCCCATCGGCCACCATTTTCTGAAGCGATGCTGCAGTCCTTTCTGTAGGAAGGGATTTTACAGAATGGTGGTTGGGTGCCACATTCCTTCCCCAGGCTGCTGACTCACTCTCTCACTGTGCCTCCTCCGTCCACTGGCATTATCTTGTAAGCCTCCTTTGCCTTATGGGAAGAAGACAGCTGCATAATATGGTGGCAGTGTTCTCTTTTTTAAATGTGGGAGCAGAGCTCTTTCTCAGATCTCTCTAGAAGCAGACTGACCCCCACTTGTGTTATGAGACATCAAGAAATGCCGTTGTGGAATAGATGTTCTGTTTGGCAGAAAAGCTTGGCCTTTTGATTCTTTTCCTTGTTATAGTGTGTAAAGACAACATGAAGCACTATCGTTGACAAAACAGTGCAGTCTCTCTGTACCCCGTGGTACTAACTCCCCCATTTGTGTGCAGTCACTTTGAATGAAAAATAATTAGGTAATCTTTTGTTTATGCTTTTATGGAGTGCAACTACTGAAAAGTTAGAGACCAGAACTTTGTTCAAAACAGAATGCGACTCCCACAGGACTTCAGTGAACTAGCTGAGCTCTCCTCTCACCATCTCTGGAGCCTTCACTTAAAATGCTCTTTGCAAATGTTCCGCCTGCAGTATGCTTCTAAACTGTGAACATTTATCCGTATGGTTTCCTTTCTAAAGAAGAACTTTATGGGAAATTGCACTCCTCACACTATGGTCACAGTGGAGGAAGGTGTGCAGTTTTGAAGAGAGATGGTAGTGTTTTGCTGGAAAAGATTGCTACTCACAAAGCAGTCAAAAAAACTGGCTGAACACATCCTCTCCATCTGACTGTTCTAGAAGAGTGTTGCAAAATTTTACTTAGCAGCTTAGAAAACATGCTACCTGGTTAATTCACATCAACTGATGGAAAAGCACCTTAAGAAAAGAAAGCAGGAAAGAAAAATCTCTCTTTTAGGTGTTACCTTGCTTTGTTTCTTTAATGGTGAAATGGAGAGTGATACATATGGTCTTGATCCCATGGCCTGATGCTTATGCCATAGGAAGGACTACAGTTTGAAAAGCAGAGGGCAGCACTGTGGGAAAGGAAAAATGCTTGTATGGGACACGTGACTGGGTTTTCCCCTCCTGATTTATCTGCTTTTCAGTGTTCCTCCCTTCCACTGACCTCTTTCTATGTTTCTGTTCTTAAAGAACTATTTACAAAGTTTATGATGCAGTTGGGACTGGGTCTTCAGTGGTGATGTCTGCTTTGTTCTTGACTCGGAAGAGAAAAGTGAAAGGTGAAAAAAACAATGTCACACTGTATCTTTATGAGCCCATGTGCGATATTAAGTTGCTTGGAATTGTTTTTGATTAGGGAAACTGAGTAGTTTGCATGCAACACTATACCAGCACTGAGCATTCTTTACTCAAGGCTTTTGGAGTGGAAGTGAGGTTTTGGGCTTCTTCAGCATAAAAGTAGGAGTGGTTTTCTTCCTCATCAGCCCAATCTGTTGCTATGTTCCTCCCTTGTCCTGCCCACTCTAGCTCTTAAGTCCTCCCTTTGATTTGTCCTTCTCTCCACCACCATTTTATGAGAGGATGGGACTGTATTTGTATGGGAGAGAGTTTTGTGAAATGGCAGCTGGGTTGTATTTTTCTAAAGGAGGTGTGGTTTTCTTCCTCATGCTTGTCACATCTCTCCCCCGTGCTGCTGATTCACTCCACCATTTTCCCTCCTCCCCCAGCAGCATTTTCTCGCAGGCATCTTTTGCCTTATGGGAAGAAGACAGCTGCACAATGTGGCTGCAGTGTGCTTTTGTGGAAAAGTGGAAACAGAGCTCTTTCTTGTCAGTGCTGTCTAGAATCTGAAGCTGACCCACACTTGTTTTATGAATTAAGAAGTGCCTTTATGGAATAGATGTTCTGTTTGGAAGGAATGCTTGACTTTTTGATACTTTTCCTTGTTACACTGTAAAGACAAAATGAAGCATTTCATCGATGATAAAACATTGTTGCATCTCCCTACCCCATGGTACTAATACCATCCACCATTTGAATGAATAACATTTGGGTAACATTTCACTTGTGCTTTAATGGAATACAACTACTGAAAAATTCCAATGGGCCTTTCCCCTTCCCTTCACATGAGAGACCTTCCAGAACACTAAGAAATGGTGCTGAGGGTGGAGTCTGAAAGTGAAAGACCAGCACTTTGTTCTAAATAGAATGTGACTCCCACAGCACTCCAATCAACTTACTGAGCTCCCCTCTCACAATCTCTGGGTGCTTTCCATAAAATGCTATTTGCAAGCATTCAACTCTCACCCTCTTTTTGAACATATTACAATTGAAATCTCCTTTCTTGCCACAAACCTTGAGCAATAAGACTGTGCTAGTCCTGCAGTGTTAACAGCTTCAGATGAGTTCTCAGTCTTAGTGGACTGTTCAAATTATTTTCTTTTTTCCATTGAAAAATGGCAATATTTATATACGATCATGTGTTCCCCACATACTGCCAGAGGAAGGAGTATATTTTGGACAGAGAGGACACTAGTAAATTGTTGAAGATTGCCATTCACCAGGCACTGAAAAGAAGCAGCCAAGGCCTCCTTCCTGGTCGGAGTAGTTTTCAGTATGCTGAAAGCATAATTTGTGAATTATTTGAGGACTATTTTAAGACCTTTTTTTGTGGGAAAGTCATTTGAAATCTTGTAAAAACAAGAGAGAAAAAGAATGACAAGGTTAGAGTATAATCAGTCTTTATGATATAGGTTGGACCCACAGCTGTGAACATGCTTTGTTTCTGCAGTGATGAAATGGGGAATGATCCGTGCAATCTTCTGTCACCATACTTATGACCATGCTAGAACAAGTATTACATTTTGAAAACCAGCAGTACCATCGGAAAGGGAGAATGTTTACATGGGACTTGAAAGAAGTGACTGCATTTCCCCTCCCAATTTCTCTGCCTTTCCGTGCTCTAGAAAGAGGTCTCCTCCTTCAACCAACCTCTCTGTCTTTGGCGACTTAAAGCACTGGTTGCAGAGCTTGTGATGCAGTTGGGACAATGTCTTCAGTAATAATATTTGATCAGTTCTTCAGTGTGAAGAGAATGGTAAATGGTGAAAGCAGTGTCACAGTATATCGTCATGAGCCCAAGTGCGGTATTAAGCCAGAGAAGATTTGGGAGCAACTTGGCTTGGAATTGTGTTTGGCTAGTGAAACTTAATGGTTTGTGTGAGATGCTGTGCTGGGAGTGAGCGTTCTTCTCTCGAGGCTGTCTGAGCTGAACTGAGGAGCTGGGGCTTCTTCAGCGTCGAAGGGGGAGTGGCCTTCATCCTCATTGGCCCGGTCTGCTGCAGTGCCCCTCCCCTGTCCTGCCCACCCCTGCTCTGACGCCTCCCTCCCGTGTTTCCTCCCTCCCATCGGCCACCATTTTGTGAAGCGATGCTGCAGTCCTTTCTGTAGGAAAGAGTTTCACGAAATGGCGGCTGGGTGCTTTTTTTTTTAGAGGAGGAGTGGTGTTCTTCCTCGTGTTTGCCGCATTCCTCCCCCACACTGCTGACTCCCTCCCTCGCTCTCCCTCCTCCCTCCAGCAGCATTTTCACCCAAGGGTCTTTGGCCTTATGGGAAGAAGAGAGCTGCATAATATGGCAGCAGTGTCCTTTTGTTAAAATTTGGGAGTGGAGCTCTTTCTCATGAGCTGTGTCTAGAAGCAGGGTGATTCTTCCCCCCACCCCAGCTTTATGAGCAATTTTAAATGTTTTTATGGAAAGATGTTCTGTTTTGGAGAAAAACTTGGCAAAATGAAGCATTTAATCTTTGAAATTATAGTAAGTCTCTGTAACCTTTGGCACCGATCCCACCCCTATTTGTGGACATTCATGTTTTGCAATAAATAATGTTTGTGTAACCTGTTGAATGTGCTTTAAAGAATATAACTATGAAAAACTTCAAGTGGAACTTTCTAGTTCCCTTCACCAGAAAGACGTTCCAGAACACTAAGTAAGAAGTGCTGCTGGAATTGAGTTTGAAGATGGAAGACCAGCACTCTGTTCAAAATAGAATGTCACTCTCACAGCACTCTAGTGAACTAGCTGAGCTCTCTCCTTACCATTTCTGGAATCTCACTATTCTTCTGAACTGTATATATAGTTAACCGAAAAATCCTTTCTTACCATAAACTTCTAGCATGAAGACTATACCATTCCTGAAATATTAGTGCTTCATACGAGTTCTCAATTTTAGGGAACTTTCAAATTGATCTCTTTGTTCCATGGATATAGAGCATTATTTGTATTGGATTGCACACTGCCCCTATAGTAATACTGCCAGAAGAAGGAGTAGTGTTTTGAACACAGAAGGCAGTCTGTTGTTGAAGACTGCAGCTCACATGGCATGCAAAGGAATCAATTGATCCTGTCCCTTCCCTATCTGTCCAGTTTTCAGTATGCCAGATGCAGTATTTGCGAAATATTTGAGGATAATTTAAAACATTTTTCATGCAAAATTGTTTCGTAAGTTGGCAAAAACAAGAGAAGAAAAGAATGAAATGGTTAAAGAATAATCTGACAGTATGAAATACATCATTGCCAGAACTGTCAACATGATTGTTTCTTCCTTAGCGAAACAGGAACTAATCGATCCATGCAGTATGGAATCTGCAGCTTAACAGCTATACCAGATCAAGGACTACAGTTAGAAAAGCAGAGAGCACACAGTATGGGAAAAGAAGATAAGAGATTGGGAGAAATGGCCAGCATTCCCACTCCCCATTTCTTACTTTAATTGCATTGAAAACAGATCTGCCCTCCCCACTTGCACCAGCATCTTTCTCTTTGGGGACTTAAAGCGTTCTTTATAAAGCTTTTGACACAGTTGGGACCATGTTTTCAGTAATAATGTCTAATCACTTCTTTATTCTGAAAAGAAGAATGAAAAGTGAAAGCAAATTCACAAATGTATCCTTATGAGTCCAGGTGTGGTATTAAGCCAGAGAAGATTTGGGGACAACTTGCTTGGAATTGCATTTGGTTAGGGAAACTGAACAGTTTGCATGAGAACACTATGCTAGCAGTAAGAGTTCTTCACTCAAAGCTGTCTGAGCTGAACTGAGGAGCTGGGGCTTCTTCAGTGTCGAAGTGGGAGTGGCCTTCATCCTCATTGGCCCGGTCTGCTGCAGTGCCCCTCCCCTGTCCTGCCCACCTCAGCTCTAACGCCTCCCTCCTGTATCCCCCCCCTCGCCACCATTTCATGAAAAGACCGCTGCCTTTTCTATAAGGAGAGAATTTCATGAAATGGTGGCTGGTTTTTTTTTTTTTTAAGAAGGTCGCTCCCTTGCTTTCCCCTCTACCCTCCAGCAGAATATTCTCCCAAGCATTTTTTGCTGTATGGGAAGAAGACGGCTACCTAATATGGCTGCAGTGTTGTTGTTTTTTTAATGTAGGAAAGGAGCTTTTTCTCATCTGCTCTTTCTAAAAGCAGGCTGATCCCCACCGGCTCTATGAGAAATTGAGAAATGCCAGCGGACCTTTCTACTTCCCTTCCCATGAGAGACTTTCCAGAGCACTAAGAAAAGCTGATGGTGCTGGAGTTCGAAAATGAAAAACCAGCACTCTGTTGAAACTAAAATGTGATTCCCACAGCACCCCAGCTGAGCTCTCCCCACACCATCTCTGGCCTCTTCACCTTTTGTAAAATCTTCTTTGAAAGCATTCTACCCTCAGTATGCTGTTAGAGTGAAAACATTTTTAAAATATGGTTTCTTTCTCAAGATCTTTGGAATGAGCGCTGTTCCAATCCTTCAGCATTACAGGTTCTTATGCGTTTCTGTGGGATCTCATAGGGCCCACATTTGTGATCATGGCACAGTAAAATACGGAGTGTTGAAGAGAGGGATTAATGTTTTGTTGGAAAAGTCTGCCGCTCACAAAGCAGTTGAGAAAACTGACTGAGATGCCATCCCCATCAGACTGTTCTTTCCTAGTCCTAGAAGGATGTTTGCAAAATTTCACTTAGCGATTTAGAAAATGTTCTTTGTGGTAAAATCATATCAACTATTGGGAAAGCACCTTAAGAAAACAATGAAGGAGCAAAGGAATTGTCTCTCTCTACAATCAAGATGACAGCCACATGTGTTAGCTTGCTTTGTTTCTTCAGAGGTTAAATGGAGAATGATATATGTGGTCTTGATTGTCCAGCCTAATGATATGCCACACCAAGGCCTGCCATTTAAAAAGTATGCAACAGTGTTGTTGGAACAGAAAAATGCTTGCACGGGACTCAAAAGAAGTGAATACCCCCCCCCCGATTACTCTGCGTTTCAGTGTTTTGAAAAGACGCCTCCAACCTTTCATCAACCGAGTGCTCTGTTTGTGTTCATATATCGCTGTTAGGTAGGTCGTGCATAATACAGTTGGGATAATGTCTGATCACTTCTTGACTTGGAAGAGAGGAGGAAAAGAAGAAAGCAGTGTCACAGTATATCGTCATGAGCCCAAGTGCGGTATTAAGCCAGAGAAGATTTGGGAGCAACTTGGCTTGGAATTGTGTTTGGCTAGTGAAACTTAATGGTTTGTGTGAGATGCTGTGCTGGGAGTGAGCGTTCTTCTCTGAGGCTGTCTGAGCTGAACTGAGGAGCTGGGGCTTCTTCAGCGTCGAAGGGGGAGTGGCCTTCATCCTCATTGGCCCGGTCTGCTGCAGTGCCCCTCCCCTGTCCTGCCCACCCCTGCTCTGACGCCTCCCTCCCGTGTTGCCTCCCTCCCATCGGCCACCATTTTGTGAAGCGATGCTGCAGTCTCTTCTGTAGGAAAGAGTTTCACGAAATGGCGGCTGCGTGCTTTTTTTTTTAGAGGAGGGGTGGTGTTCTTCCTCGTGCTTGCCGCATTCCTCCCCCACACTGCTGACTCACTCCCTCGCTCTCCCTCCTCCCCTCTCCCTCCAGCAGCATTATCGCCGAGGCCTCCTTTGTCTTATGGGAAGAAGACAGCTGCATAATATGGCTGCAATGTCCTTTTTTGAAAATGTGGGAATGGAGGCCTTTCTTGCCAGCTTTCTTAATAAGCAGGTGGATCCCACCTGCTCCGTGAGAAACTGAGAACTGGCAAGGGACCTTTCTACTTTCCTTCACCTGAGAGAGCTTCCAGACCTGTAAGGAATGCTCCTGTGGCTTCTGGTTAAAGATAAAAGGGCAGCACTCTGTTCAAAAGAGATGTGATTCCCACAGTGCTCCAGTGAGCACTAGTTGAGCTTTCCCCTCATCATCTCTGGAGTCTTCCCTTTGCGTATAGAGGTCTTTGCAAGCAGTCTACCCTCGGTATGCTTCTGCAGTGTAAATGTATTGTTTTCTTCCTAACGATCTGTGGAATGGACGCTGTGCTTATTCTCCAACTTTACAGCATCCTGTGCATTTGGAACTTTGGTAGACCTTTCACATTTCTTTATTTGTTCCATGGAGAAATGGCACTGTTTCTTATGGGATCTTGCAGTGCCCACGCTGCGATCCTGTAGAGCAATATATGGAGCGTTGAAGAGAGGGATTAGTTTTCTGTTGGAAAAGACGGCTAGCAGAGAAAAGTAACTGAGATGCCCTCCCCATCTGACCGTTCTTTCCTAGTCCTAGAAGAGTATTTGCAAAATTACACTTAGCAGTTTGGAAAGCATTCTTCCTGGTAAAATCACATTGGGAAAGCACCTTAAGAAAACAAGGAAAGAACAAAGGAAAAGTCTCTCTCTACAGTAAAGATGGCAGCCACACGTGTTGGCTTGCTTTGTTTCTTCAGTGGTGAAACAGACAATGATATCTGTGGTCTTGATTCTCCAGGCTGATCATGCGACAACAAGGACTTTTAAGAAAGGATGTTTAAAAAGCATCGAGCAGTACTGTTGGAAGAGTAAAATGCTGACATGAGACTAATAAGAATTGACTGAGTTCACTCTCCTGATGTCTCTGCCTTTCAGTGTTCTGGAAAGAGATCTCCCACCCTCTATCAACCAAATTCTCTGTCTGTGTTCGTAAAGCACCGTTAGGCAGTTAGTTCATAATACAGTTGATATAATGTCTGATCAGTTCTTGGCTTGGAAGAGAAGAGGAAAAGGCGAAAGGACATATTGTTACGAGCCCAAGTGCAGTATTAAGCCAGAGAAGATTTGGGAGCAACGTGGCTTGGAATTGCGTTTGGCTAGTGAAACTGAACGGTTTGCGTGAGACACTGTGCTGGGAGTGAGCGTTCTTCACTCAAGGCTGTCTGAGCTGAACTGAGGAGCTGGGGCTTCTTCAGCGTCGAAGGGGGAGTGGCCTTCATCCTCATTGGCCCGGTCTGCTGCAGTGCCCCTCCCCTGTCCTGCCCACCCCTGCTCTGACGCCTCCCTCCCGTGTTGCCTCCCTCCCATCGGCCACCATTTTGTGAAGCGATGCTGCAGTCCTTTCTGTAGGAAAGAGTTTCACGAAATGGCGGCTGGGTGCTTTTTTTTAGAGGAGGGGTGGTGTTCTTCCTCGTGCTTGCCGCATTCCTCCCCCACACTGCTGACTCACTCCCTCGCTCTCCCTCCTCCCCTCTCCCTCCAGCAGCATTATCGCCGAGGCCTCCTTTGTCTTATGGGAAGAAGACAGCTGCATAATATGGCTGCAGTGTGCTTTGTAAAAACTGAGGAAAGGAGCTCTTTCTCATGAGCTGTTTCTAAAAGGAGGCTGATCCTCACTTGCTCTATGAGAAATTGGGAAATGCCAATGGACTTTTCTACTGCCCTTCATATGAGAGACCTTCCAAAGCATTAAGAAACACTGCTGAGGCTGGAGTTTGAAAATAAGAGACCATAACTTTCTTCAAAACAGAATGTGACTCCCACAGCACTCCAGTGAACTAGCTGAGCTCTCCACTCATCATCTCTGGAGTCTTCCTTTTTTTGTAAAATGCTCTTTGCAAGCATTTCACCCTCAGTATGCTTCTAAAGTGTAAAGGTTTATTGAGTATGGTTTCCTTTCTAAAGAGCTGTAGAATGGATTCTGTGCAGATCCTCCAAATTTACAGCTTCCCCTGTGTTCTGGATTTTAATGGGCCTTTCATATTATTAGTCCATGGAGAAGTGGTGTTGGTTCTATGGGATCTTGCACTGCCTACATTGCTATCTTGGTAGTACAAAGTATGGAGTGTTGAAGGGAGAGGTTAGTGTTTTGTTGGAAAAGACTGCTTCCACAAAGCATTCGAAAAAACCGAGATGCCCCTCCTATCTGACGGTCCTTTCTAGTCCTAAAAGAGTATTTGCAAAATTTCACGGAGCAGTTTGGAAAACGTTTTTCATGGTAAATTCAAATCAAGTGTTGCGAAAACTCCTTAAGAAAACAATGAGAAAATGAAATATCTCTCTGTGATCGAGGTGACAGACACAAGTGTTATCTTGCTTTTTTTCTTCAGTGGTGAAATGGAGAATGATATGATTCACCAGCATGATCATAATGTCTCAACAAGAACTTTTAAAAAAGGATGTTTAAAAAGCATAGGGTAGCACTATCAGGAAAAACAGTGGTTACATGGGATTCAAAAGAAGTGACTGAGTTCACCCTCCTGATTTCTCTGCTTTTATGTGTTCTCAGAAGAGATCTCCCACCTTCCATCGACAAAGGTCTAGGCAGTTAGTTCCTAATATGTTTGGGACAATGCTGATTGCTGCTTGACTTTGAAGGAAAGAGGAAAAGGTGAAAGCAAAGTCATAGTATATGATTGGGGACTTAAAGCACAGGTTGCAAAACTTATTGCGTAGTTGGGACAATGCCTTCCGTAATAATGTGTGGTCGGAGTTGAGTCCGAAGAGAGGAGTGGAGGGTGAAGGCAGTGTCACAGTATATCGTCATGAGCCCAAGTGCGGTATTAAGCCAGAGAAGATTTGGGAGCAACGTGGCTTGGAATTGCGTTTGGCTAGTGAAACTTAATGGTTTGTGTGAGATGCTGTGCTGGGAGTGAGCGTTCTTCTCTCGAGGCTGTCTGAGCTGAACTGAGGAGCTGGGGCTTCTTCAGCGTCGAAGGGGGAGTGGCCTTCATCCTCATTGGCCCGGTCTGCTGCAGTGCCCCTCCCCTGTCCTGCCCACCCCTGCTCTGACGCCTCCCGTGTTGCCTCCCTCCCATCGGCCACCATTTTATGAAGCAGTGCTGCAGTCCCTTCTGTAGGAAAGAGTTTCACGAAATGGCGGCTGGGTGCTTTTTTTTAGAGGAGGGGTGGTGTTCTTCCTCGTGGTTGCCGCATTCCTCCCCCACACTGCTGAGTCCCTCCCTCGCTCTCCCTCCTCCCTTCTCCCTCCAGCAGCATTTTCACCCAAGGTTCTTTGGCCTTATGGGAAGAAGAGCTGCATAATATGGCGTCAGTGTCCTTTTTTTGAAACATGGGAATGGAGGTCTGTCTTGCCAGCTCTTTTTAGAAGCAGGTTGATCCCACCTGTTCTGTGAGAAACTTGAGAACTGCCAAGGGACCTTTTTGTAACCAGTCACTTGAGAGACCTTTGACAGTGTTAAGGAATGCTCCTGGGGCTTCAGTTTAAGGATAAAAGGCCAGCACTCTGTTCGAAATGGAATGTGATTTCCAAAGTGCTCTAGAGAACTAGCTCAGTTCTCCGCTCGCCATTTCTGGAGTCTTCCCTGCTTTAAAAAGCTCTTTATAAGCAGTCCACCCTCAGTATGCTTCTACAGTGTTAACATAGGGTTTTCTTTCTAAAGATCTGTGGAATGAACTCTATGCTAATTGTTCAACTTTACAGTTTCCTGTGTGGTTTGAACGTTAGTGGACCTTTTAAATTTCATTTGCTCCATGGACAAATGGCATTTTTCTATGGGATCTTGCACTCCCCATATTGTGATAATGGTAGAGCAAGGAGTTCAGTTTTGAAAAAATGTTACTGTTCTGCTGGAAAAGACTGCTGCACACAAGGCTATTGAGAAAAGTGGCTGAGACGCCCTGCTTCTTTGTCTGATTTTTCATAATTGTAAAACAGAATTTGCAAAATTCCTTAGTTTTAGGAACATCGCACCTGCTCGATTCACAACAACTGATGCAAAAGCACCTTAAGAAAGTAGTGAAGGTTGAAAGTAAAGTCTATTTCTTTAAGATTGATCGCAGCCATGAATGTCGGCTTGCTTTGTTTCTTCAGTACTGGAGAGTCATAATGCAGTCTTTATTCTGTCAGTTAGATGCATATGCCACAACAAAGGTCTACAGTTTAAAAAGCAGAGGGCAGCTTTATTAGAAAAGAAATATGCATACATGAAGCTCAAAAAAGTGGCTCTGTTTCCCCATCCTGGTTTCCCTGCCTTTCAGTAATTTGGAAACTGGTCTCTCCTTTCCACTGACTTTACTTTGTATTTCTGTTCCTAATGTAAAGTTTACAAAGGTAATGACACAGGAAATTTCCTTGTTGATAGAATCTTATGAGGGATTTATTCTCTAGAGAGGAGTGAAGCAGTATCACAGTATATCGTCATGAGCCCAAGTGCAGTATTAAGCCAGAGAAGATTTGGGAGCAACGTGGCTTGGAATTGCGTTTGGCTAGTGAAACTGAACGGTTTGCGTGAGACACTGTGCTGGGAGTGAGCGTTCTTCACTCAAGGCTGTCTGAGCTGAACTGAGGAGCTGGGGCTTCTTCAGCGTCGAAGGGGGAGTGGCCTTCATCCTCATTGGCCCGGTCTGCTGCAGTGCCCCTCCCCTGTCCTGCCCACCCCTGCTCTGACGCCTCCCTCCCATGTTGCCTCCCTCCCATCGGCCACCATTTTGTGAAGCGATGCTGCAGTCCTTTCTGTAGGAAAGAGTTTCACGAAATGGCGGCTGGGTGCTTTTTTTTTAGAGGAGGGGTGGTGTTCTTCCTCGTGCTTGCCGCATTCCTCCCCCACACTGCTGACTCACTCCCTCGCTCTCCCTCCTCCCCTCTCCCTCCAGCAGCATTATCGCCGAGGCCTCCTTTGTCTTATGGAAAGAAGAGAGCTGCATAATATGGCTGCAGTGTGCTTTGTAAAAACTGAGGAAAGGAGCTCTTTCTCATGAGCTGTTTCTAAAAGGAGGCTGATCCTCACTTGCTCTATGAGAAATTGGGAAATGCCAATGGACTTTTCTACTGCCCTTCATATGAGAGACCTTCCAGAGCATTAAGAAACACTGCTGAGGCTGGAGTTTGAAAATAAGAGACCATAACTTTCTTCAAAACAGAATGTGACTCCCACAGCACTCCAGTGAACTAGCTGAGCTCTCCACTCATCATCTCTGGAGTCTTCCTTTTTTGTAAAATGCTCTTTGCAAGCATTTCACCCTCAGTATGCTTCTAAAGTGTAAAGGTTTATTGAGTATGGTTTCCTTTCTAAAGAGCTGTAGAATGGATTCTGTGCAGATCCTCCAAATTTACAGCTTCCCCTGTGTTCTGGATTTTAATGGGCCTTTCATATTATTAGTCCATGGAGAAGTGGTGTTGGTTCTATGGGATCTTGCACTGCCTACATTGCTATCTTGGTAGTACAAAGTATGGAGTGTTGAAGGGAGAGGTTAGTGTTTTGTTGGAAAAGACTGCTTCCACAAAGCATTCGAAAAAACCGAGATGCCCCTCCTATCTGACGGTCCTTCTAGTCCTAAAAGAGTATTTGCAAAATTTCACGGAGCAGTTTGGAAAACGTTTTTCATGGTAAATTCAAATCAAGTGTTGCGAAAACACCTTAAGAAAACAATGAAAGTACAAAAAAAAAAAATCTGTCTCTTTTATCAAGGTTACAACCACAAATGTTATCTTGCTTTGTTTCTTCAGTGGTGAAATGGAGAGTGATACAGGCCTCGATTCTCCAACCTGATGATTATGCCACAAGAAGGACTTTTAAAAAAGGATGTTTAAAAAGCATAGGAAAGTGGTTTCAGAAAAGCAAATGCTTACATGGAATTTGAAAGAAATAACTGGGTTTCCACCTCCCAATTTCTCTATCTTTCAGTGTTCTGAAAAGTCGCCACCCACCTTTCATCGACCAAGTTCTATGTTTGTGTTCATAAAGCATTATTAGGCATTTAGTTCATAATACATTTGGGATAATCTGTGATCACTTCTTGACTTGGAAGAGAGGAGGAAAAGAAGAAAGCAGTGTCACAGTATATCGTCATGAGCCCAAGTGCGGATTAAGCCAGAGAAGATTTGGGAGCAACTTGGCTTGGAATTGTGTTTGGCTAGTGAAACTTAATGGTTTGTGTGAGATGCTGTGCTGGGAGTGAGCGTTCTTCTCTCGAGGCTGTCTGAGCTGAACTGAGGAGCTGGGGCTTCTTCAGCGTCGAAGGGGGAGTGGCCTTCATCCTCATTGGCCCGGTCTGCTGCAGTGCCCCTCCCCTGTCCTGCCCACCCCTGCTCTGACGCCTCCCTCCCGTGTTGCCTCCCTCCCATCGGCCACCATTTTGTGAAGCGATGCTGCAGTCCTTTCTGTAGGAAAGAGTTTCACGAAATGGCGGCTGGGTGCTTTTTTTTAGAGGAGGGGTGGTCTTCCTCGTGCTTGCCGCATTCTTCCCCCACACTGCTGACTCACTCTCTCGCTCTCCCTCCTCCCCTCTCCCTCCAGCAGCATTATCGCCAAGGCCTCCTTTGTCTTATGGGAAGAAGACAGCTGCATAATATGGCTGCAATGTCCTTTTTTGAAAATGTGGGAATGGAGGTCTTTCTTGCCAGCTTTCTTTAAAAAGCGGGTGGGCCCCCC
>CAOLHI010006507.1:0-25403 GCA_948474755.1 Ctenosaura bakeri
CCAAAAAAAAAAGGGGGGGGGGGGGGGGGGGCCCCCACCCCCCAAAAAGGGGGGGGGGAAAGGGGGGGGCCCCCCACCCCGGGGGGGTTTTTTTTAAAAATCCCGGGGGGGGGAAAACCCGGGGGGAAAAAAAAACCCCCCCCCCGGGGGGAAACCTTTTCCCCCCCCCCCCCTTTTTTCCCGGTTAAAAAAGGGGGGCCCCCCCCCCACCCCTTTTTTTTGGGTTTTTGGTGGGGGGGGGGGCCCCCCCCCCCCCGGGGGTTTTTTTTCCCTTTTTCCCTTTTCCCCTTTTTTTGGGGCAAATTTTTTGGCCCTTTTTTCCCCGGGGGGCCCCCCCCCCCCCCCAAAGGGGGGGGGAAAAGGGGGGGGGGGGCCCCCCCCCCCCCCCCTTTTCCCAAATTTTTTCCCCCCGGGGGGGGGGGGGGGGGTTTTTTTTTGGGGAATTTTTAAAAAGGGGGGGGGGGGGCCCTTTTTAAAAAAAAAAAAAAAGGGGGGGGGGGGTTTTCCCCCCCCCCCTTTCCCCCAAACCCCGGGGGCCCCCGGGCCGGGGAAAAAAAACCCCGGGGGAAGGGGGGGGGTTTCCCCCAAAGGGGTTTTTAAAATTCCCCCCCCTTTTAAAGGGCCCCTTAAAACCCCCCCCCCCCCTTTTTTTAAAAAAATTTGGTTTGGGGGGGGGCCCTTTTAAGGGGGGGGGGAAAAAGGGGGGGGGGGGTTTTTTTAAAAACCCCCCCCAAAACCCCGGAACCCCGGGGGGGGTGCCCCCCCCCTTTTTTTTTTTCCCCTTTTTTTTCCCCCCGCTCCCCAAAAGGGGGGAAAAAAAATTTTTTTTTTCCGAAATTTAAAGGGTTTTTGGGGGGGGGAAAAAAAGGGGTTTTTGGGAAAAGGGCCCCCCCCCCCCCGGGGGGGTTTCCCCCAAGGGGGCCCCCAGGGGGGCCCCCCCCCCCCCCGGGGGGGGGCCCCGGTTTTGGGGAAACCGGGGGGTTTTTTCCCCCCCCCCCGGGCCCCCCCCCCGGGGGGCCCCCCCCCCCCCGGGGGGGGGGGAAAACCCCCCCCGGGGGGGCCAACCCCCCTTTGGGGGGGGGTCCCCCCCGGGGGGGGCCCCCCCCCCCTTTCCCGGGGAAAAGGGGGGGCCCCCCCCCCCCCGGGGGGGGGGGGGGGCCCCCGGGGGGGGGAAAAAACCCGGGGGTTTCCCCCCCCCAAAAAAAAGGGAAACCCGGGTGGGGGGGGGGGGGGCCCCCCCCCCCCCCTTTTTTTTGGGGGGGGGGGTTTTTGGGGGGCCCAAACCCCGGGGGGGGGGGGGGGGCCCCCCTCCCCCAAACTCTGGGCCCACGGGCCCCTTTAAAAAACCCCCTTTCCCCCAAGGGGGGCCCCAAAAGGGGGGGGGGGGCCCCCCCCCCAAAAAAAAAACCCCCCGGGGGGGGGTTTTTGGGGGTTTTAAAAAAAAACCGGGGGGGGGCCCCCCCCCCAAAACCCAAAGGGGGGCCCCCCCCTTGGGCCCCCCAAAAGGGGGGGGGGAAAAAATTTTTAAAAAAAAAGAAAACCCCCAAAAAGGGGGGGGTTTTTTTTAAAATTCCCCTCCCCCGGGGGGGCCCCCCCCCCCCGGGGGCCCCCCGGCCCCCCCTTTTTTTTAGGGCCCCCCCCCCGGGGGGGTTTTTTTTTTTAAAAAAAAAAACCCCGGGGGGGGGTTAAAATTTTGGGGGCCACCCCCCCCTTTTTAAAAAACCCGGGAAGGGGGGGTTTTTGGGGGGGGGGGCCCCGGCCCCAAACCCGGGCCGGGGGCCCCCCCGGGGGCCCCCTTTTTGGGACCCCCTTTTTTCCCCGCCCCTCCCCCCCCACCCCCTTCCCCCCCCTTTTTTTCCCCCCCCCCCCCCCCCTTTTCCCCCCCCCCAAAAAGAAGGGGGGGGGGGTTTTTTTCCCCGGGGGGGGGCCCCAAAAAACCCCGGGAAAAAAGGCCAAAGGGGGCCCCCCCGGGGGAAATTGGGGGTTTTTTGGGGCCCCCTGGCCCCCAAATTTTTCCCCCCCCCCCCCGGGGGGGGGGGGGCCGGGGGGGCCCCCCGGGGGGGGGGCCGGGGGGAAAAAGGGGGGGGGCTCTGGGGCCCCCCCCCTTTTCAGGTTCAGTTTGGGGGGGGGCCCCCCCCCCCCCGGGCCCCCCCCAAAAAAAAAAACCCCCAAAACCTTCCCTTTTTCCGCCCCAAAAAAAAACCCCCCCCCCAACCCCGGGGGGGGGGGCCCCCCCCCAAAAAAAAGGGGGGGGGGGGGGGCGAAAAACCCCGGGGCCCCCCCCGGTGGGGGCCCCTTTGGGGGGGGCCCGGGGGGGGGGGCCCCCCCCCCGGGGGGGGGGGCCCCCCCCCCCAAAAAAACAAGGGGGCCCCCCCCCCCTTCCCCCCCCCCCGGGAAAAACCAGGGCCTTTTGGGGGGGGGGCCCCCAAGGGGGGGTTTTTTTAACCCGGGGCCCCCCCCCCCGGGCCCCCGGGGGCCCCTTTTGGGGGGGGGGCCCCCCCCGGGGGGGAACCCCCCCCCGGGGGGGTTGGGGGGGGGAAAAAACCCCCCCTTTTTTGGGGGGCGGGAAAAACCCCGGGGGGGAGGGGGGTGGGGGGGGGGCCCCCCCTGAGGGTTGGGGGGCCCGCCCCCCCCAAAAAAACCCCCCCCCGCCCCCCGGGGGGGGGGGGGCCCGGGGGGCCCGGGGGGCCCCCCCAAAAAAAAAACCTTTTTCCCCCCCCCCGGGGGTTTTTTCCCCCCGGGGGTTTTGGGGGGAAAAGGGGGGAAAAGGGGGGGGGGGGGGTGGGGCCGGGGGGGGGGGAATTTGGGGGGGATTGGGGGAAAAAAAACAGGGGGGCCCCCCCCCGGGGGGGGGGGGGGGGGGGAAAAGGGCCCCCCCTTTTTGGGGGGGGGGGAAAGGGGGGAAAGGGGGGGGAAAACCCCCCCCCCAAAGGGTTCCCAAAGGCCCCCCCCCCCGGGGGCCCCCCCCCCCCCCCGCCCCCCCCCCCCTTTAAAAAAAAAAGGGGGGGCCCCCCCCTTCCCCAACCGGGGGGGCCCCCCCCCCTTTTGGGGGGGGTTTTTTTCCCCGGGTTTTTTTCCCCCCCCCCTTCCCCCCGGGGGCCCCCCCCCCGGGGGGGGGGGGGGGGGTTTCCCGGGGGGTTTGGGGGGGGCCCCCCCCCCCTTTTTTGCTCCCCCCCCTTTGGGGGTTTCCCGGGGGGGGGGGGCCCCCCTTTTTTTTTTTTTAAAAATTTTTTCCCCCCAAAAAAGGGGGGTTTTTTTTTTTCCCCTTTTAAAAAAAAGGGGGGGGGGGCCCGGGAAAAAGGGGGGGCCCCCCTTTTGGGGGGGGGGTTTTTCCCGGGCCCCCCCTTTTGGGGGGTTTTCCCCCCCTGCCAACCCCCCCCCTTTTTCCCCCCGGGGGAAAACCCCCCAGGGCCCCGGGCCCCCCCCCCCTTTTTTACCGGGGGGAACCCCCCAAACCCCCCCCTTTGGGGGAGGGGGGGGCCCCCGGTTTTTTTAAAAACCCCGGGGGGGGGCCCCCCCCCTTCCCCCCCCGGGGGCCCCCCCCCGCCCGGGGGCCCCCCGGGGGGCCCCCGGGGGCCCCCCGGGGGGGGCCCCGGGGGGGGGGGCCCCCGGGGGGGGGGGGGGGTTGGGGGCCCCCCCCGGGCCCCTTTTTTGGGGGCCCAAAACCCCCCCCGGGGGCCCCCCGGCCCAAAGGACCCGGGGGGTTTTTTAAAAAAAGGGGGGGGAAACCAAAAATGGGGGGTTGGGTTTTCCCCGGGGGGGGGAAAAGGGGGGGGTTGGGGGGGGGGGGGGGAAAAAAGGGGGGGGGGGCCCAATTTTGGGCTCCTCCCCCCTTTTTTCCCCCCCCCCCCCAACCCCCCACCCCCCGGTTTTAAAAAGGGGGGGGGGAAAAAACCCCTTTTTTGGGGGGGGAAAAAAAAAACCCAAAAAAAGGAAAAGGGAAAACCCCCCTTTTAAAAAAGGACCCCCCCCGGGGGGAAAAAGGAGGAAAACCCGGTTTTCCCCCCCCCCCTTTGGGGGCCCCCCCCCCCCCCCGGGGGGGGGGGGGCCCCGGGGGGGGGGGGGGCCCCCCCGGGGGGGGGGAAAAAGGGGGAAAAAGGGGCCCAAAACCCCGGGGGGGGGGGCCAAACCCGGGCCCCGGGGCGGGTTTTTTTGCGGGGGGGGGAGGGGGCCCCCCCCCGGGGCCCCCGGGGGGTTTTGGGGGGCCCCCCCCGGGGGGGGGCCCCGGGGCCCCCCTTTTCCCTGGGGCCCCCCCCCCCCCCTTTTTTTTTTCCCCCCTTTTTTTTTTTCCCCCCGGGGGAAGGGGGGCCCCCCGGGGGCGGGTTTTTTTTCCCCCTTTTTTAAAAAAACCCCCCCCCCCCCCCCCCCCGGCCCCCGGGCCGCCCCCCCCCTTCCCCCTTTTTTGGGCCCCTTTTTAAAAAAAAAAAAAAAAGGGGCCCCCCTTTTTCCCCCCCCCCGGGGGCCCAACCGGGGGAAAAAAACCAACCCCCCCCCCCCCGGGGGGGGGGCAGCGGGGGTTTTTGGGGGGGGGGGCCCCCCCCCCGGGGCCCCCCCCACCGTTTCCCCCCCCCTTTTTCCTTCCCCCCCCCAAAAACCCCCCCCCTTTTTGGGGGGGCCCCCCCCCCGGGTTGGGGGGGGGGTTGGGGGGGGCCCCCCCAAAAAAATCCGGTTTACCCCGGGGGGGGGCCTTTTTTCCCCCCCCCCCCCAAAAAACCCCCCCCGGGGGGGGCCCCCCCCTTTAAAATTAAAAACCTCCCCCAAGGGGGGGGGGGGGCCCCCCCCCTTTTTTTTTCCCCGGGAAACCCTAAATTTTCCCCCCCCCGGGGGGGGGCCCCCCCCGGGACGGCCCCCCGGGGGGCCCCCCGGGGGGGGGGGGGCCCCCTTTTCCCCCCCCCCCCCCCCTTTCCCCCCCCGGGGGGGGGCCCCCCCCCCCCTGGGGGGGGGGGGTTTTTTGGGGGGCATTTAAAGGGGTTTTTGGGGCCCCGGGCCCGGAATTCCCCGGGGGGGAAACCCCCCCCAAAAGGGGTTTTTCCCCCCGGGGGGGGGCCCCCGGCCCCCCCCCCCCCGGGGGGGGGGCCCCCCCCCAAAGGAAAACCCCCCCCCGGGGGAAAAGGGGGGGGGGGGGGGGGGGGGCCCCCCGGGGGAAAAAAACTTAAAAATTTTTTTTCCCCCCTTTTTCCCCTCCAAGGGGGCCCCCCCCCCCCCCCCCCAAAAAGGGGGGGGGGCCCCCCCCCCCGGGGGGGGGGGAAAAGGGGGGGGGGGGGGGGGCCAAAAAGGGGGGGCCCGGGGGGGTTTTTGGGGGGGGGGGCCCCCGGGGGGAAGGGGAAGGGGGTTTAAAAAACCCCCCCCCGGGTTTTCCCCCGGGGGGCCCCCCCCCCCAAAAATTTCCCCCCCAAAAATTTTTTTTAAAAAAGGGGGTCCCCCAAGGGTTTTCCCCCCCCCGGGGGGGGGAAAAACCCCCCGGGGGTTTTTAAAAAAAACCCCCCAAAAAAAAGGGTTTTTCCCAAACCCCGGGAAAAAGGGCCGGGGGGCCCTTTTTCCCCCCCCGGGGGGGGGGGGGGGCCCCCGTTCCCCCCCCCTTTTTTCCCCCGGGGCCCCGGGGCCCCCAAAATTTTTTTCCCCCCCCGGGGGGGGGAAATTTTGGGGGGGGGTTTTGGGGGGGCCCCCCCGGGGGGGAAACCCTTTTCCCCCCGGGGGGGGGGTTTTCCCCCCGGGGTTCCGGTTTTGGGGGTTTTTTTCCCCCTGGGGGTTCCCCTCCCCTTGGGGGGGGGGGCCCCTTTGGGCACCCAAAACCCCCGGGGGCCCCCGGTGGGGGGGGCGGGGGCCCCCCCTTTTCCCCCCGGGGGGGGGGCCCCCGGGAAAACCCCCCCCCCCCCAGGGAAAGGGGGGGGGGGAAAAAAAAAAACCCCCCCCCCCCCCCCCCCCCCCCTTTATGGAATTTTGGGGGTTCCCCCAATTTTCCCCCCCTTGGGGCCCCCCGGGGAAACCCCCCCCCCCCGGGGGGGAAGGGGGGGGGGGGAAATTAAAAAGCCCGGGGGCCGGGGGGCCCCCCCCCAAAAATTTTGGGCCCCCCCCCCCCCCGGGGGGGGGGGGCCCCCTTTTGTTTGGGGGGGGGGGGGGGGTTTCCCCCCCAAACCCCCAAAGGGGGGGGAATTTTTTTTTCCCCCCCCTTCGGGGACCCCTTTTTTCCCCCCCCCCGGGGGGGGCACCCGGCCCCAAACCCCCTTTTTTAGGGTTTTCCCCAAAAAACCCCCCCTTTTTTTTTTCAAAGGGGGCCCCCCGGGGCCCCCAAAAGGGGGGAAAAGGCCCCAAAAAAGGGGCCCGGAAAAGGGGTTTAAACCCCCCCCCCGGGCCGGGTTGGCCCCGGGGGGGGGGGCCCCCCCTTTTTCCCCCCCCTCCCCCCAAAACCCCCCCCGGAAACCCTTTTTTGGGGAAAAAAAATTTTTTTGGGGGGGGCCGGGTTTTTTGGGGGGGAAAAGGGGCCCCGGAAAAAGGGGGGGAAAAAAAAAAACCCCCCTTTTTTAAAAAACCCCCAAACCCCCGGGTTTTTTGCCCGGAAAGGGTTTTTTGGGGGCCCCGGGGGGGCCCCCCCCCCGGGGCCCCGGGGGGTTGGCGGAAAAAAACCCCCCCCCGGGGGGGTTTCCCAAAAAAAACCCCCCGGGCCCCCCCCTTTGGGGCCCCCCCAGGGGAACCCCCCCCCCCCCCCCCAAAAAAAACCCCCGGGAAAAAAACCGGGGGGGGAAAAACCCCCCCCCCCCCCCCCCCCTCCCTTCCCCGGGGGGGGGGGGCCCCGGGGAAAATTTTGGGCCCCCAAGGTTTGGCCCTTTTTAAAAAAAAATGGAAAAAACCCCCCCCCGGGGAAAAAGGGGCCCCCCCCTTTTTTAAAAGGGGGGAAAAAAGGGGGGGTTTTTTTGGGGGGGGGGCAGGGGCCCCAAAAAGGGGGGGCCCGGGGGGGGGCCCGGGGGGGGGGCCCCGGGGTTTTGGGGAAATTTTCCCCCCCCGGGGGGGGCCAAAAAAAGGGGGGGAAAAACCCGGGGGGGGGCCCCCCCCCCGGGGTTTTCCCCTTCCCCAAACCCCCAAAAAAGGGGGGGGCCCCCGCCCGGGGGCCCCCCTTTTTTTTTTAAAAAAGGGGGGCTCCCCCCCCCCCCAAAAAAAGGGTTTTTTTGGGGGGGGGGGGAAAAAAACCCCTTTTTTAATTTTTTTTTTTTTTTTTTTTTTTTTTTTCGGTTTTTTTTTTTTGCCAATTTTTGGGGGTTTTTTTCCCCCCCCCTTTCGGGGAAAAGGGGGGAAAAAATTTTCCCCCCCTTTTCCCCCGGGGGGCCCCCCCCCCCCCCCGCCCCCCCCCCTTGGGGGTTTTTTTGGGGGGGGGGCCCCTTTTCCCCCCCTGGAAGGGGGCCCCCCCCCCAAAACCCCCCCGGGGAACCGGGGGCCCGGAAACCCCCCCCCCCCGGGGGTTTGGGGGAAAAAAGGAAAGGGGGGAAAAAAGGGGGGGGGGGGCCCCCCCGGGGGGGGGGGGGGGCCCCCCCCCCCCCCCCCCCCCCAAAACCCCCCCCCCCCCCCCTCCCCCCCCCGGGGGGGGGGAAAAACCCCCCTTTTCCCCCCTTTTCCCCGGGGGGAAAAAAGGGGGGGGGGGAAAAGGGGAAAAAAGGGGGGGGGGGGGTTTCCCCCAAAAACCCCCCCCCTTTTTCCCCCCCAAAAACCCCCCCGGGGGGGGGCCCCCCCCCCCGGGGGGGGGGGGGGGGGGCCCCCCGGGGGGGCCCCCCCCGGGGGGGGGGGAAAGGGGGGGCTGGGCCCGGGGGGGGGCCCCCCCCCCCCCCCCCGGGGGGGGGGGGGGCCCCCCCGGGGGGGGGGGGGCCCGGGGGGGCCCCCCTTTGGGGGGGAAAAAAACCCTTTTTTCCCCCCCCGAAGGGGAACCCGGGGGCCCAAAATTTTTGGGGAAAAAAACCCCCCTTTTTCCCCCAAAAACCCCGGGGCCCCCCCCCCTTCCCCCCAAAAACCCCCCCCCCGCTTCCCCCGGGGGGCCCCCCGGGGGAAATTCCCCGGGGCCCCCGGGGGGGTTTTTTCCCCCCCCGGGGGGGAACCCCGGGGTTTTTTCCCCCCCAAAAACCCCCCTTCAGGGGGCTTCCCCGGCCCCGGCCCCCCCCCCCTTTTTGGGGGGAAAAAAAAAAGGAGGGGCCCCCCCCCCCCCCCCTTTGGGAAATTTTCCCCCCCGTCCCCCCGGGGGGGAAAACCCCCCTTTTAACCCGGGTTTTAGGAAGGGGGGGGAATTTTTGGGGGTTTTTGGGGGGGGGGGAAAAAAGGGGGGGTTTTTCCCCCCCCCTTTTTTTTGGGGGGGGGGGAAAAGGGGGCCCCCCCAAAAGGGGGGGGGGGGAAAAAATTTTTCCCCTTTTCCCCCCCTTTTTTTTAAAAAAAAATTTTGGGGGAAAGGGGGGCCGGGCCTTCCCTTTCCCTTTGGGGGGGGGGGCCCCCCTTTAAAAAAAAAAAAAAGGGGGGCCCCCGGGCCCCCCCTTTTTTCCCCCCCCCCTTTTCCCCGGGGGGGAAAAGGGGGCCCCCCCCCCTTTTTCCAAAGGGGGGGGGGGGCCCGGGGGGCCCCCCGGTTTTGGGGGGGGTTTTTTCCCCCTTTTTCCCCCCCCCCCCCCGGGAAAGGGCCCCCCCGGGGGGGGGGGGGGGGGGTTTTTAAAAAAAATTTGGGGGGGGGGGGCCTTTTGGGGGGTTTTAAAAAAAGGGGGAAAATTTTTTTTTCCCCCCCCCCCTTTTAAAAGGGGGGGAACCCCCCCCTGGGTTTGGGGGTTTTTTTTGGGGGGGGTTTTTTTTTTTTTTTCCCCGAAACCCAAATTTTCCCCCGGGGGCCCCCCCGGAAAACCCCCGGGGGAAAAAATTTTTTTTTTCCCCCCCCCCCCCCGGGGGGGGCCCCCCCGCCCTCCCCCGGGGCCCCCCGGGGGGGGGTTTTTGGCCCCGAGGGTGGGGGAAAATTTTGGGGGGGAAAAAAAAGGGGGGGGCCCCCCCCCCCCAAAAAAGGGGCCCCGGGGGGGGGGGGGGGGGGCCCCTTTTTTTTCCCCCCCCCCCCCCGGGGGGGGGGGGCCCCCCCGGGGGGGAACGGAAAGGGGGGGGTTTCCCCCCCCCGGGGGGGGGGGGCCCCCTTTTTTCCCCCCCCCCGGGGGGAAAAACCCCCCCACCCCGGGGGGGTTTAAAAGGGGGGGGGCCCCCCCCCCCCCCGGGGGGGGGGGGGGGGGGGGGGGGGGGGGGTTTTCTTCCCTTTTTTTCCCCCCCCCCCAAACCCCCCCAAAAAACCCCCTTTTTTAAAAAAGGGGCCCCCTTTTTTGGGGCCCCCCCCCAAAAAAAGGAACCCGGGGGAAATTCCCCCCCCCCCGGCCCCCGGCCCCCCCCCCCCCCCCCGGGCCCCCCGCCCGGGGTTTAAAAAAGGGGGGGCCCCAACCCGGTTAAAAAACCCCCCGGGGGTTTCCCCCCTTTTTCCCCGGTTTAGGGGGAAAAACCCCAAAGGCCCCCAAAAAAAAAAACCCCCTTTTCTTTGGGGTTTTTTAAAAAAAACCCCTTTTCGAAAACCCGGGGGTTGGGGGAAAAACCCCCCCCCCCCCCCGGGGGCCCCCCCCCTTTTTTCCCCCCCCCCCCCCCTTTTAAACCCCCGACTTTTTCCCCCCCCCTTTTCCCCGGGGCCCGGGGGGCCCCCTTAAAAACCCCGGGGGGGGGGGGGTGGGGGGGGGGAAAAAGGGGGGGAAACCCCGGGGGGCCCTTTTCCCTTTTAAAACCCCCCCCCGGGGGAATTTTCCCCCCCCCCCCAAAAAAAAGGGGGGGGGGGGGGCCCCCCCCCCCCCCCCCCGGGGGCCCCCCGAAGGGGGGGGAAACCAAAAAAACCCTTCCCCCTTTTTTCCCCCCCCGGGGGGGGGGCCCCCCCTTGGGGGGGGTTTTAAAAAAGGGGCCCCCCTTTTTTTTTTGGGGCCCCCCCCCCCCCCGGGCCCCCCCCCCCCTGCAGGGGTTTTTTTTTTTTCCCTTTAGGGGGGGGGAGGGGGGGGTTTTTTTTTGGGGGCCCAAATTTTTCCCCCCCCCTTTCCCCGGAAGGGGGGGGGGGGGGCCCCCCCCCCCCAAAGGGGCCCCCCCGGGGGGGTTTCCCGGGAAAAAAAACCCCCCCCCGGGGGGGCCCCCCCCCGGGGGGGCCCGGGGGGGCAAAACCCCCCCCCGGGGAAGGGGAAAAAAAAGGTTTGGGGGAATTTGGGCCCCGGGGGGCCCCCCCCCCGGGGGGGGGGGGGGGGGGGGGGGGGAACCCCCCCGGGAAACCCCCCCCCCCGGGGGGGGGGGAAAACCCCCCCCCCCTTGAAAAGGGGGGGGGGAAAAACCCGGGGGGGGGAAAAAGGGGGGGGGTTTCCCCCTGGGGGGCCCCGGGGCCCCCCCCCCCCCCCAAAAAAGGGCAACTGGGCACCAGGCGGGATGGTGGTGGTGGTGGTGGCGGTGGCAGCGGTGGCGGCACTAAGCTCATGCTGTGAACCGTGGACTGTGCTCCTCTCTGAGGTTTCTTCCTTCTTGCAGGACAACTCTGGACAGGCTGCCACCTCCAACCCATCCACCACCCCATGGCAAGCTGTCTGTCCTCTTGCCCCCCGCCACCCGCTGGCCCAGTTTGGTGCTGATCCTCTCCCTGTATCTGAAGGGAGGGGACAGCAACAAAAGTTCTGTGGCCCCCCTTCCATGTGGTACTGCCAGACTATGAGCTCAGAAACTAGGCCTGAAGTGGGCAGCTCATTTCTAAGATGACTAGCTGGGCCTGTTTCTTCTGGTGGTGGCAGCAGCTGTCTCCCCAATGTGTGCCCTGCTGGCCACCTCCCTTCTTCCCTGCAGGCTAGTTTTCTCCATTGCTCAGTGAGGGGGTGTGGCGAGGCGGGCTTTGCTCTTGTCCTGGCTGGCAGTCAGGCAGTGCAGGTGTTCTTCCTCTTCCCGTGTTTGCAGGATTGCAGCTTGGAGACTGAACTCTCCCACCTTCCCTGTCTTTAGGACCATCTCCCAAGAATCTAGTGAAGAATGCCAAGAGGACCATTGGCCGTCAATACACCACGCGGGACCCACCCCCCCTCCCTGGGAGCACCGTGGCGGTGGCAGCCAGCAAGCCTTCCCAGAGGACAATGTGGATGAAATCTCAGGTGGGGCTGCAATGCACAGCCCTCTGGGTGTCCTTTCACTCTGAGTGGGGCTGCTTGGGGGCAGTCACCCGGTGAGGTGGCCCGGCAGAGCCTTTCCCTGCTTGGTCAAACTCCACTCTGACATCCACAGTGTCTGAAGATGTAGACAGGAGCACCTTGACCCCTGCCACCTTGACCATCCCGGCCCTCGGACAAGATGACCATGAGCCATTTGGTGGAAAGGGCCTGCTGCCGGGACTACCAGCGGCTGGGTCTGGGCACGCTGAGCAACAGCCTGACCCGCTCCAAGAACGAGCCCTTCCGCATCTCCACTGTCAACCGGATGTATGCCATCTGTAGGAGGTGAGCGCAACCGGTGTGGACTCCGTGGAGAGCTCTCTGATGAGTGGGAAGTGCCCCCACAGGAGGTTTCATGTTTGGGTGGTGTGGCAGCAGGAGAGGCCAGGGCTGGCCAGCGGCCAAACTGGTAGGCGCTCTGTGCATCCCAGAACTGGCTGACGCTGTGGGCTGCCTGCCTCCCAGGTAAGAGAACAAGACCGCTGTCCCACTTAGAGCCCTGTGGGTGGGTGGGGGTCCCGATCATGCTCGTCGGTAAGTTACTGAATGCTAGCCATCTTTGAGTGGCTGTGGTTGCCCTCAAGAAGCTTGGAGGCCTTCCTTTTGTCTCCTTCTCTGGTCGTTTGGAGGGGACAATGCAAGTGTCCACATAATGGAAGAAGGTGGGGGACGGTGCTGGTCCTGTGGGGCCAGTGGCTGAGAATGGCCAGCCCCTTCTGCTCCCATCTCAGCTTGTAAAGGAGCAGGAGCCACCTTGCGCTTCCAGGGCATGGGTGTGTGCATGTGCACTCCTTGAGCAGCTTAGCTAATAGGGCATCTCAACTGCTGTTGGACTCAACTTAGGAAGTTGCAGTTCTGATTGGAGCACTTGCACAGTTGAGTCCTAACTCTGGGTGCCCAAACAGGAAGTGTGTGGCAGAGAGTGCCACCCTCAGCCACTGTTGGGGTGCCAGCTGCTTTCCTGCGACAGAGTATTCTCCTCCTGCTTGACTTCCCTCGCAGCTGGAAACTGGAGGCTTAGCACACTGCAGCTGGCCAGATGTCTGGCCTTGCCGAGTGAAGGGTGTTCCCTGGCACCCAGGTATGTGGCCAAGGTACCATTTTGAGGCCTTGGTCCCTGAGGCACTGTTCCCAATCCTTCCCAAGGCCTTTGCGGTGGCAGCCCAATGGAAACAGTCCTCAGCAGCAGAAGTGGCCTTTGCCATACTGATTTTAAGTGCAGTCAAACTCAGTGTGGAGTTGCTGCTGGCAGCAATGTTCCCTCTCCTGATCGGGGTCCATGTGTCTTTCACAGGTTGATGCTTTTGCCCTGCATTTTCTTTCTGTTTCCCTCTTGGGGTGAACACATTTTTCTGCCCAGAAAGCAGAGAAATAGGCATTTTAGGCTTCCAGGGCATTCAGTGTCAAAATGAACATGTCCTGGTGGAGGCTGTTTCTGGGCCTCCAGGGAGGAGCTTGCCCTCCTGGTCACACATGTCCGGGCAGGTAGCCCTGAGTTCCCGCTCTCCCCACATGCTGTGACTGCAGCTTCTGCTACCTCTCCCTGCAGTTCCCAGGGGCTGCTGATTGTCCCGCAGAGCATCCAAGACAACACCATTCAGCGGATCTCTCGATGCTATCGGCAGAACCGCTTTGTCATCGCTGGAGGAATTCGCGCACCAAGGCCGTCCTGCTCCGCTCTGGCGGGCTGGGAAGGGTGTGGCCGGTCTCTTCAAATCTCCCAATGCCCCAGCCCCAGGTGCGGCCGCCTATCCCTCCCTCCCCCCCTCGCTGCCCCTGTGGCTGCCCTGCGCCATCCCTGGCCCTGGCACTCAGGGCATCCTCTCCTCGCAGGCCCTTCGCAGGCGGATTCCACCAGCTTCAACAATCTACCTGCAGCAATGAGTTCAACTCCATGCCCCACTATGCGGATGCCGGTGGGTGCAATCATTACCCTCAGCGGCTTCAGCCTCTGCCCACATGAGCAGCCTCAGGTGAGGGTACTTCTTCAGGCTGAAGCTGTGCCACAGGGTGAGGGGCCCAAGCTGGTAGCAATGGGCATGGTAGGATTTGTACAGAGCTGGAGTGGGGGGGGGCTTCAGGCAGGGCTGAGGCAACCAGCCCAGAGGTGTCCACAGGCAGCCATCATGTCTGTGCTCCATCCCCACACAGTTTCAGTTCCCTCCACCTTCACTCAGCCACCTCATCTGCCACCCCATTCATTGTCTGTCTGAATCATTTGGGGGCAGGAGTGAAGGAGCACCCCTCTGGAATGGGGAGAGCCTTTCTGGAAGTAGCCAACGGATTCCTATGCTCTGCCACCTGCAGCACACACCCACCGCCAATTTGTACCAAGGAGCCCCCTTCTCCTGTGCTGAGCAGGAAGAGGAGGGTGATCCTGGGCCCCCGACTCTCCACGGACCTCCTGCTCCTCCACCCTCTCCCTGCTGGGTGGGGGAGGGTTAACCTGGAGCCTTGAGGCTGGTTTGGAACGTCCACCTTCTGTTGGTGCTGCAGATTCCTCCGAAAGCGGCAACCCAAGCTGGGATCCCTTATGAAGCAGGTGATGGGAGGGAAAGACGAAGGCCCGGGCCTGTTAGCCGCGGAGGTGAGGAGATGCTGTGCGTGCGGCTGCTGCTGCTGCTTGTAGAGTAGCTGCTTCACCCGGGTGCTACCGGAGGCAGGGTGCTCTGCTTCTTGGGAGAGCCCATGTGTGGGGAGTTGGGAAGGTTTTCCTCCAGGACTCACCCTCTTCCCATGGCTGCAGCCCCCACTACTCCCTCCATCCATCCATCCGCCCTGTATCTCCCTGTCTATCCATCTGTTCCTCTCCCCGGCAGCCGCCTGCTATGCCTTGGGGTGCGTCTTTCTCTCTCACTGTCTCTGTCTTTCCACCCATCCCACCCCACCCCATCCCACCCCACCCACCACGGCATCACCGAACCGCTCCTCCACACTGTCCTGTTCTCTCTCAGCTGTCCCGGGTCACAGAGGCAGGGTGATTTCCCTCTCCAGTCCCAAGAGCCTGGCCACAAAGGGACGGCTGTCCCCTCGAGGTATTACGGTGTTGGGGCACTAACTGGGTAGATGACATTGGCAAGGGCTAACTCACCCCTCTGGTGCCCCCCCCAGCAGGCGAGCAGGCAGCAGGTGGGCATGTGGGCAAGGGGGGGGCGGTCACTAACCCATCACTTCGGGCTAACCGACCTACAGCCTCACCTGCATGCCCCCTCCACCTGCTGGGTGCTTCTCAGCCCCCTCATAAGAACTAGCAGGCTGGAGCGTCCTTCAGCCTCCAAGAGGCCACCTGCCTGGGATTGGGAGAAAGTGGGGTGATCTGAGCCGGCTGGTGCGAAGCCACCTCCGCCTGACCCCCGGTCCCTTGGCAGGCAAATGGGGCAGCATCCGGGCCAGCGGTCGCACAAGCAACTACGCGCTCAACATGGAGATTGGCTCCCGCTTGGCTGGGAAAGAGCTACTGAATATGCCTCCACCCAATGGGTCCCCCTCTGAGGCCAGCTTCCTGCGCCAGCACCGTGCTTCGCTTTACATCATCGGAGACAAATCCCAGCTAGAGGTCTGGTCCTCCCTGGCCAGAGGGGAGGCCCGCCGGCCTGCCCCACAGGCCTTCCTGGGGAGTGGGGAAGGCTATAAGGGGTGGGTGTGCTCTCGTCTGCTTGGCTACTGAATCTCTCCCCCTACCCCGTCCCTCTCATCAGGGAGTGAAGCCAGACCCTCTGCAGCACTGGGAGGTGGTCCCCATCATGTTGAGAAGCACGGCAGGTCAAGAGCAGTTTCAAGAAGTTCGTGAAGGCCTGTGTGCCTGGCAACCCTTCCGCGGAGCCGAGCGTGGCCTACCTGCGCTCCTTGGAGGAGTCTGAATGGCTGACCCAGGTGAGTGGCCCCTCAGAGTTCTGGCTCCTGCCCTTGTGCTGTGCTTGAGCCTCGGCCTTTTGGTGGTTGGGGCTGAGGAAGGCAGCCCGGCACCTCCTGCGTGGGCCATTTTCTCCTTGGGGGAGAGGCAGTCAAGGCTCTCCTGGACCATGTCTGAGGAGTTGGACTTGCTCGGGCTTTCTGGTCCCTGCATGGGATGCCTGCCTTCTGGTCTTCTCCACCAGGCTCCCAGGCTCCGCCCACCTTTCCCAGTAGGAGGAGAAGGCTCAAGATGGCTGCCCCTCTGGTCTCCCTGGCAAGAGAGGGGTGGGGAGGGATGCAAGTCTGGGAAGAACTTCCAAAGAGGAGGGCCAGAGGGGGTGCATGGGATCCCAGAGCAGACAGGAAAGCATGGGGGGTGCCAGGAGAGGGGCCCATCCAAGTTCTGGCCAGGCCTGACCCTGTTTAGCTTCTGAGATCAGATGGGGCCTCTTGCCTCTGGGTGCGTGAGCTGGTCACACAGAAATCCATGAGTTGTTTATAATGAGCTGAGGGTAGGTCCATCAGGCAAGGTTTTAAGCCTGAAGCAGCTGGGCAGCAGGTAAAGGAGGCAGACTCAGTGGCTCTTTTGTGATACCTGCTTCCAGTGGCAATGACGACGTTGCCTCCTAAAGCCCCCAGCAAAGTGGGCCGGTGGCATGTTGCATTCTGGGCTGCGGGGGGAGTTGGGACCTCTGGCGGTCTGTGGAGCAGGCCAAACGCTGTAACCTCAGCTTCTGCTGTGCTTCCTCTTTCTGTGTGTGTCTGTGACTGCTAGATCCATAAGATCTGCAGATTTCAGTGCTGGTGGTGGAGCTGCTAGACACGGGCTCTTCTGTGCTGGTCAGTCTGGAGGACGGCTGGGACATCACCACGCAGGGGTTGACCAGCCAAAGCCTTTTCTCCACCCATCTTAGCCTGAGGCCAGCATGTAATGTCCTTCCTTCCCCACAGGTGGTGTCCTTGGTGCAGTTACTGTCGGACCCCTACTACCGCACCCTGGAGGGCTTCCGGCTGCTGGTGGAGAAGGAGTGGCTCTCCTTTGGGCACCGTTTCAGTCACCGTGGGGCCCAACGCTGGCTGGCCAGAGCGGCGGCTTCACCATCTTCCTGCAGTTCTTGGACTGTGTCCACCAGGTGAAAGCCCAGCCAGAGCCCCAGCTATGGGAGGGGGGCCAGAGGAGGGGGAGAGTGGGAGAGAGCCCCATCCCTGGGCCATCCTCACCCCTCGCTTGCTCTGCGCTTGCAGTTTCCCAGTGATGAATTCTAGTTCAGCCAGTACTACCTGAAGTTTCTCAGCTACCATTCCGTCTCCAACCGTTTCCGCACTTTCCTGCTGGACTCTCGGTACTGACCTGGAACTGGGTGAGGCACGTGGGGGCAAGCATTGCAGAGCGGGGAGCCCTGGGGAGCCAGGGAAGGTGTGGCTGAGCCCAAGACTTCACCATGCTTCCTCCTGCCAGGCCTCCTTTGAAGAGAAGGGCGAGCGGAAAAGGCTAGGGCTTTTGCCGGTCTGTCTGGGAGTACGTGGAACGCTGGACAGAAGACCCCTGCATTCTTCAACTACATGTATGCCCCTGAGGATGGCGAGGTGAGTGGGTCCCTCCTCCCCACTGCAAGGGTCGACCTTGAGCTCATAACTGGCCCTCCTGGTAGGATGGGGGGGGGGCATCGCTTGACCCACAGCGATTGCCTCTCCTTCTCCCCAGGTGCTGCGTCCATACAGCAACCTCTCCAACCTGAAGGTCTGGGACTACTACACAGAGGAGACCCTGTCCGAAGGCCCCTCCTATGACTGGGAGCTGGCACAAGGCCGCGCGGAGCCTGTTGAGGAACCTGGACCCCCAGACTCAGGTGCACCTCCCCAGAGCCGGCGCAGGATCGTCTGGCCCTGCTACGACAACTGCAGTCGTGTGGAGCCGAACGTCATCTCTCGGCTTCTGGAGGTCAGCAGGGGTCTCTGTTCCCCCTGGAAAAGGGGTCCTGGTTTGGCCCAGCAGAGGAGCCCGGTCCTTGTGTTGCAATGGAGGTCTGTGTTGAGTGTGTGGGAGGAGGGCCAAGCTTTCTGCAGGGGCACACGTTGAGGTGCCTGGTAGGCCTGGGATAGATGCCCACAGACTTTCCCATCTTTGGAGACCACCCCACTCCCCAGGTAAATCCTGCAGGGCTGAGATATTTCTTGTGCCAACAGCTACTGGCCCCTGTCTGGATGTGCCCGGGGAGGCCAGACTGATCCAAGGTGGCACAAGGAGGACCTTGGCAGGAGGGCAGGTACCCTCCCCTATGCAGCTTTTGGCTTGTCTCTTGGTTGTGCTGGTACAAAGCAGGGGACAATTCCCTGGGTTCCCTTCTAAAAAGTCATGCTTCAGCTGCAGAGGGAACTCCGCCCCCTCCCCTTAGCGTAGGGAGGGAGAAGAAGTTGGCTAATGGGGCAGGGAGCAAGCGGCGGGGACACCTCCTCCTCCAAATCCTGGATTGAGGTCCAGCTATTCTCTGTGCCGAGTGTGGCTGAGGGAAGGGAAGCCCAGGAGAGACAGATCTGTCAGAGCCCTGACAGCAGTTGTGCTCCTTTGCAGGAGTTGCAAAACTTGGAAATGGAACTGGGACAGATTCCAGGCCGCTGGAAGGAGACGTGGGACAAACTGAAGGCCTTTCATCGAGAGGCCCAGGAAGACAGCACTGCTGGCAAGGTATGGGCTGGCAAGGGGTTTGCAGCAGGAGCAGCTTCAGGGGGATCTGCGGGGGAAAAATTATCCACGGCGGGAGCTCTGGCCCTGGCTGCCCTTTGGGGATTCAGCAAGGGATGCTTTCCCACATAAATTCAAGGTCTACATCTTCACGTGAGAGAGCCCCATGTCAGCCTGCTGCGTGCCCCCGGTGCTCACAAGAGGCCATTTTCTCAGTCCCACAACCTCCATGGGAGTGATGCGTGAGAGGGCCATCGCAGTGTCCCAGGCTGTGCAAACTGCCTTCCAGGCAGGCTGGAGTGCTCCCCACCCATAGGCAGGCAGAGGCTCTTTTATTCTGACAGCATTCTGAGGTTTTAGGGGGCTTCTGGACCCTTCTGTTACTGTTTTTAAGCTTTCTTTATATCATTTTTATTTGTATATTTTAATTATTTTTAAAAGGTGATTGTTAATTCTAGTTTTATGTTGATTTTTGGTATGTTTTGCCAATGCTTGAAATCTTAATTTGTAAGCCACCTGCCATTGCTTTGGAGGAAAAGCGGGATATAAGTGAGGTAACCGTGGCCTTTCTCCCCCAGGGGGTGCCAAGCACCCTGATGGCCTCCAGTCTCTCCCACCAGCGGCGCTCGCTGGGTGCTGCTGCCTGCCAGGAGAGTGGGGTGGGCAGCTCCTCCATCAACCTCAGCCTGGACAGCGATGCCAGCAGCACTTCCACCCCCTCCAGCGGGAGCCGGAGGGCCGCCGGAGCACCACCAGCACTCTCTACAGCCAGTTCCAGCCCGCAGAAAGCGAGAATCGGTGCGATGCATCTTTTGCTTTTATGTGACACACTGCTACCTCTTTCTGATCCTTGGTGATTCTTTTCTCTGCATCCATATGAATGTGTTTTATGAGGGGAAAAAACGAAATGCTGGGGTTTTTCAATGGGCCCTGGGCTTTTTCTTGCATTCAAAAAGTAGTTTGAAGATGAAGCAGTTCACTACTGCTAGTCAATACCCTTTTTCAATTTTTCTTTTTTTTAAAGAAGAATTGTTTTCCAGACAAACAAACAAAAAACCCAAAACACACCCAGAATTCAAAATGATATGCTTGCATTCAGTTTCAGCATCATTATTTTCTAAAAACCTATTATAAAAAGGGAACCTAGTTCCTCTACCTCTTTGAAGTCATGAAAATTTACATTCAAAAGGCCCAAATTGAAATGGGGCACAGTCTCATTAATAGGTTATTTTCTGGGGCTTCTGCAAGAATGGGACATTAAAATTTCTGCCGGGAATGTGTTTGGGGAATTTTCCCCTTTCCCCCATACAGACTTTCATATACACAGAGAAAAAAAAATGAGCTGCTTTTATCAGTTCTGAAAAAAGGGTCAAAGGAACAAAGGCTAACTTTAATTTTAATATATGACTGCTATGAGTTGTGGTTAGGCTTTTGGAAAGGCGGGGCCTTCGGGTAAGGGGAAAGACTTGAACCACCACATGTTTTACCCTTTAATTTTTGAAGCAACTGATCCCATTAAAACAGCCTATCCCAAAAAATAGTTTCAGCACCTTGGACTAAAACCTGGACTGCCCCACACTGTATCCAGCACTGGTCTTTCCCCTGATGGAAAGGCTCCTGATCCTATAGAACATTTCTTCTGGCAGTCTTCACCCATCCCCCTGAGTGGAGGCAATTTTCACTGATTTCCTTTTTCCCGCAGCCTTTCCCCGAAGGTCTTCCAAAAATCCCCCTCTGAAAACCCGGGAGGTTTTCCCCCGGAAAAGGAAAGGCGGCAGAGGGGCTGCAAAAGAAAAAAATCAGCAAAACCACCTCCCCCATCCCATGGTTACTGATTTCAGCATAGAACCCATATTTCCCCCTGTGGGGAAAATAGTAAAACTTTTAAGGATGGGGGGGGAAAAAAACTAATTATTTTAAATCCCCAATAAACTTCTAATTGTATAATAATGTTGCATATAGTCCTAATAAGCAGTGCTCCTGGGTGTGCAACACCCCCAACAGAAAAAATAGTAATTTGCTGACCCCCCTTCATTGTAATTTTCCAAAAAAATTTCCCTTGCAAAAACCCAAACTTTGTGAAACTGTCAGTTCTTTTTTTCCACAAAATGTTTTTTATTTGTAGACAAAATTTTCCATAGTAAATTCCAGCTATCATTTTTAAAATGTTATTTTCTTGTTATATCTCAGCCTGTGGCTTTTTCCCCCCCCCCCCTCATAGGGAATGGCCCCAATAGGGAAAAGTGTTTGAAGCCTAGGGAAAAAAGGTTTATGGGGTCAGTACTCAAATATCACATCTCTGTGAGTGCCTGTGCATGCATGGGAATTCCCCCAACCCTCCAGTGACATTTTACTGCAACCCCCAGCAACCCTACCCCAGCATACCCAAAATAGTAAGGATACAGGGTGTTGCAGTTCCTTGGGAAAGGGGAATGGGGGTTTTTGGCATTTATATAGTGATTTTTACAACTTGGGGAAAAACATTTTACATACACCTCAGAGTAGTTCTTACAATAACTATATAAGACAGACCAATATTATTGTTGTGGGTGGTGGGGGGGGATTGAATAAATTTTCCCACTGGCAAATTTAACTGTTCAGAAAAACTTTTCCCCAATTTTTCTTAACCACAACACAACACATCTTTGACTATTCTTTGTGCTTTCAAGCCATTTCCAACTTATGGCAACCCTGGGGGGGAGCCTATCTGGGGTTTTCTTGACAAGCTATTTCAGAGGTGCTTTGCCACTGTCTTCCTCTAAGGCTGAGGGTGTGACTTGCCCATGGTCACTCAGTGTATTTCCATGCCTCATGGAAATACAAACCCCAATTTCCCGGAGTTCTAGTTAAACACTCAACCCCTTTCATTTCATTGACCATACTTTTTAATTATCTTTGGAGATTTTTTTTAAAAAATCTTTTTGTATTGCTGGTGCCTCTGTGATGTTCACCTCCCAAGATAGACAAGAGGTTTCCCGTTTTAAAAAATAAATTATTATGAAATCTCCCTTTTTTAAAAAAAGGGGGGCCCCGGGTCCCACTCTGGGAGAAAACGGAAAATAGAAAACAATAAATAATAAATAAAAGCAGTACATGGTTTGGAATGTCAAACTTAAAAGTTTTTTTTACAAAGCAGTTTGCTAGGTATCTCACTGCAAAGCACACACACACAAAAAATCTCATTGTTTAAACTCAGGCATGTTCAGTGATTTGTTACATCCCTTATTCAGTTACTTTCACCTTTTTTTTGAAAACTACCTAAGACAAAAAATCAAAATTTTGAAAATCCCCTCAAAATCCCTTTATAAATTAACAGAAAAAAAGTAATAATAAATACTAACCGTTACAATGAAATTGCCATTTTTCTGTGGTTTTTTGCAACGAAATTCATTATCCCGGGTTACCCCACAGTAACACATCGCCATCACTACTTGCAATCTGGTATTTTGGGGGCCCCAATGTTGGGGCTGGGGGAATTTTGCAGACCTGGGTTATAATACTGGGAAAAGGAAGATCAACCCCTTTCCCCGTATGAGTTGTTTCCCTATCTAAATTAAGTTTTGTCTGAGGAAATGTAATCCCTACTTTTTCCTTAATAGGGGCAAAACACAACAAAAACCAACAAACCCCAGAACAATGATCTGATGGCAAAGACCCCCTCCTCTCTTTTTGGCCATGTGGGGAAATGGGATATAAAGAGCAATAAAGTCCAGATAATCAAATTTCAGCTCCATTAGCAACAGAAAAAATCCCTTTAAATGCTCTTTAGATCCAAATTGTCCCTGTCCCTGGGGAAGGCTGCCCCCAAATTTTTTTTGGCAGGAAAAACCCGAGTTTCTAAAAAACCCTTTTTTAAATTAAAAAAACCTTTTGGGGCTTTTGGGAAAACCTTCCTTTTAGTCCAAATAGAGAAATTTTCCTTTTTGGAGGTAGAAACCTCAAAAAGTCACTGTAAGTCCCCGTCTTTTTGGGTCCTCCCGGGATTTTGTTGTGGCTGAATCTGGTGTTTTGAAATCCAGGAAAAAAAGCTGGGCTATGTAAAACTTTCATTATGTTTTCATGTTTTTTTTTAGCCCAATAAAAAACCATTGTTTCATAATTTTGGGTTTTGCTGTATTTTGCTGAATGGCCAAACACAGCTACCCATGAAAAATGTTTCTTTTGGAGAGGGACAATTTAAATAATTGGGAAAAGCCCCGGTAAAAAGATTTTAAAAAAAGCTGCCCCGGGCCCAATTTAAATTGGATTCCATTTTTTAAAAAAGGAAGGGGGAAAGCAGCCATGGAAAATTTCCCCCTGTTTTGTCTAAGCTGCTCCCCCCCTCCCTCCTAAGCCAGCATGGGCATTGCACATATCACATGAAATGAAGGGGGAAAAGAGCCAGCAGGAACTGGAAGTCATCTGTAGGGAGGAATTAAAATTTTTGGGAAAACAGTGCCAAGCAAAAGGTACTGAGACAAAACAACCCAACCCCCATCTTATAAACATCTCTAATAATTTATCAAGATCTTAAATGGTGCTCAGAGTGCTTTGCAATTTCCCTTTTCCCCACACAACATCTTTGTGATTTTGGTGACAGTTCTCCATCTGAAAATGGAGGCAAACTTATGGAAACAGGCCACATTTGCTCACTGGGCACTGAGGGCCTTACCATTAGTTTAGTGAGGCAACTGTCTCAGGTAGCCTGCTGGCCCTTTCCCTTTTAAAATTCCCAACCACGTCCCTTTGTTGGAGGCTAAGAAATGTGTTGGGCATCTGGCATGTTCTACACTCCTAAGCTTTAAACCCGTTACCTTCATATGTGGTGGAAGACACAGTCCAAACACCAATGTTGAAATCAATTCAATGGCTAGTCCAGGAAATGGGGACATAAAATTTGTCCTTTTTAAACTCTTAAACCCGGCTTCAGGTCTGATGCTTGGTCATGGAACTCTTGAGCTGCACTTATCAATGACATCATCCTCAGGACCTTAGGACCCTTGGTGGGTGATGGAAAGGGTTTTTATTTCAGTATTTCCCTACAGGAACAGAACAGGGACTTTACCACTGCTGTTGCTGTTAGTCCCCCACTTCCCCCTAGTCAGAAATAGCCCTTTTTGGGAAAGGGGGAGCATAAGCAAAGGAGGTGGGGTGGGGAGGTTCTGAGGGAGAAAACGTGCCATGGGTTTTCCCACAATAAGCCTTCCTACTCAAGGATCAGCTAATTTCAAAACAACATACCTTTTCCTGGGGGAAAACCCCAAATGCACTTCCCAACACCACAATATCAGACATTAATAACATAGCTGCAACAAAAGGTGCATTTACTTGCTCTTCTTTTAATGTGATGTATGCATTTTATCCAGCAATGCCACCTGCATTCTATTTGGGTAAACAGGATAACCTTAAAAAAAAGGGGAAAAGGACACAAATCTGGAATGGACTTCCCCAAAAACTGATTGCAGGACATTTCAACATTCCTGGGCATCCAAAAGGGGTTTTACGGGTTGGTTTTTTAAACAAGGACTTTAAACAAACCAAAAAGGAAAAATTGACTTATATCTATAAATTCACAACAAGGGCAATGGTTTCCATTTTCACTAAAATTATTAATACAAGAGTCCTTGCTGTTGCACAGTAATAAAAAGGGTCTTTAGGGAGGGTTTTGAATCCAAGGAAACTGACCTTTTTTTAAACAAATTAATTGCTTTTTGTACATCAACACTAACCCGTTTTAGGATCTTTAAAGCCAGTATTGCCTCCCCAAATCTTTTTCATATTTAGTTAAAATGACATAAAGTAAATATTTCTGGGTCCCATTACATTCTGTTCTACTCCTACAACTGCATGAATATTTTTCAACCTGAGGCTTTGATATCACTCTGTACCACATTTAAAGAAATGGGTTTTTTATCCATGAAAGCCCATGCTAAAATAAAAAAAAAAATCTTATGGGGGCTGCCATATTCCCCTTTCCCCCCCTTTTCCCCACGTTTTTATTCCATCATCCTACTATTTTTACCAATTGTGCTAGTGGGGGCTATGGGAGCTATAGTCCCCACCATCTGGAAAAATGCAAGCTGCCAGTTCTTGTTTTGGAATTTTTATGTCTGGCACTTTCCCACTGGAGATTCAAATATTTCACTGTGCAAATGGAACAAATGCAAGCCACTGTTTTTCTGATGATACAGAATCACCAAACTTAATGCCCAAATGGACTCTGAAACCCCCAACAGCAGGGGATTTTGAGAAGGGGGGAAATCCCCCGTGGGGAAAAAGGGGTCTGTTTATCCTAAAATTTTAATCATATATACATAATTTTAAATATTTTAAATAATAACAGTATTCATTATTTTAGACAGACAGACAAATCATAAAAAAGGGGTTTTTCTTGTATGTCTGTCTGTTTGTCATACAAATCCATATGGCTGATCAGGGGTCACCAAACCCCATATATCATGGGCAGAACCAGAACTAAGACCATGGGTATTAGGCCTGATTATTTTCTTTTTTTTGATATCCCCTAACCAGCATTTTGGGTTTTTTCTGAAATTTCTATTCCAGAACACACATTTGGGGTTTTTAACAATTTGGGGTATCACAGATATGATGATATCCTAGCTATCTTCATGCATGTTTCTTACTGATGAGCAAACTTAAAATCCCCCCCCCCCCCACCAATTGTTGCTTTTTTCCCGTTTGACCTTCATGTGAAAAATATTTTAAGGATTTAGTGCTGCCACTCAAAACTTTTTCTAGTCAGCATTTTAAACCATAAGCAATATCCCAATCATCAACCTATTGGTAAATGTGTGTGTGGCCCCTTTCCATAAAACCTTTTTCTGTAAAGGTCTAGTTAAAAAAATTTTTTTTCATCCCCTTCATTTGGGGAATTTCATGTTGCTGAGGCTGGATAAAAGGGAAATGTAAATTCTTTTTTATTTCCCCCCTGTTTATGCAATTCTGGGCCCACTTTAAAGTGCTAGCCATTATATTTTTAAAACCCTAACACTGGAACCAGGGGTTTATGAAGGGCCACTTTTGGGGCTTTTGGAGGTTGACCAAACATCACATGAGAAGCCTTGGTCTCTAGTCCCGTGGTTTAACTTTTCTTTTTCCTGGGACTCCCTTTTTTAAATATAATTTATTGCCCGGGTCCCCCAAAGCTTTTTTACTCAAGATATAAATATTTAAATATGTTTTTAAATATTTACTATTTATTTTATTTAAAAGGGTTCTGGAGGCTGGGGGGCAAAACCCCACACAAATATTGGGTGACCCTTGGGGGGTCCCTTTTCTCTTAGCCTTAGGGGAAGGCAAAGGCAAAACCCACTGAACAAATCTTCCAAAAAAAACCCCCAAAAAAACTGTGATAGGTTACTTTTTTGGGGTTTCAGGGAAATTTAAAGTGACTTGAAGGCACAAGACAAAAAAAGTTGCTGAGGGAAGGTTCTTCTAGTATGTCTCTTTTCCCTTGAAAACTGACTTATGGTGGGTCTTAAGGCAAACTTATCGACCCAAAGGCAAACCTGTTCTTAGCAAAATTTATTGCCTTTGCCCTTTTTCTAAGGATTTGGGACTATACTGTTATATGCTATTTTTCCACTTTTAATATCCTATGGAATCCTGGGGTTTTCAGT
>CAOLHI010006508.1:0-31302 GCA_948474755.1 Ctenosaura bakeri
GTGTATTTTGAAAGCAGGAGTTCCAATAATAGTGAGAAGTTTAGATCTTCAACATTTTGTTTAACATAATGGAGGAGAGAACAAGAGTATCAGAAATTCTGCCATTAGTGTGTCTTTACTCTGAGAGTGAGCTTGTCTGAGTTGTTGTAATTCTTTTAGAGCAGGGGCCAGGAGCCTTTGATGTAGAGAATCAAGTTGTTTCAGACTTCAGCTTACAAAAACCCCAGTTGGCATAGCCAATGGTAAAGAACTAAGTGAAGTGTAATTTAAATCATTTGGAGGGCTAAAATTTCATTACCCTTTTGCATTCTGAATCATTATGAACTAAGAAGGAACTCTTTCTAGCATGTTGTCATCTTTTGTTGTTGTTGAAATATTTTAAGGATAAAATTGCTTCTTTTGTCTGGGTGCAAAATCGTTAGATGATTTTCAGTTTGCAGAGCAAAGGACTATGTACAAGCCATTTGGCCGAGTCCTTTCAAACACTTATATAGTACTCATCTTGACTCGTTATATCTAACAGAAGTAATAACTAGATGAGTTTAGGGGGTGATAAATGCCTTGTTGAACAAGGGTGAAGTTCCAGGTACCTTCCATAGGAGACTTTGGTGCAACCAAATAATAATTTAAAAAAGCCCCTTTGGACCTAGAACACTTTTCAGTAACTATCAACAGGTAAATAACGTTCTGTTCCTGAGCAAGACCCTCGAGTATTTGTTTGTTAATTCAGCCTATTAGATAAAGGCCATTTCCGCACTAGCCTGTTATAGCGCGATGATTCCACTTTCAACATCCTCTGGAATCCTGGGGTTTGCAGTTTCAGGAGGGGCCAGCCGGCCCCTCCCGAAACTGCAAACCCCAGGTTCCAGAGAATGTTGAAAGTGGAATCATCGCGCTATAACAGGCTAGTGCGGAAATGGCCAAAGATGATTTCTAAATCAGATTTTTCATTGTGAAATTGCTTTGGTTTCCCTATGGGATAAACTCTGCTGAGAAAAAGGTGGGGAATGTGAGCCTGTTGATTCTCTTCAGTGGCTCACAGTAACTTTCTGGAAAGACTGTCCATGCTGTGAATTGTTAGCATTACTTTATAGCAATCCTAGTTGTACTTGGATGGCTGCTACCAGGAGTTTCTGGATCATTTCTAGTTTGATTCAAAGGCATTTATGCTTTAGGATCTCACAGTTTCTGTCTCATCCTTCATAGTATTTAAAGTCTATGTGAAATTGCAGAATGACATCATCTGGAGATGTAGATTGAGGAGTTGTCAAGTTGTATGTGACAGTGCATTCTGTTTTTCCTTTTAATCAAACCCAAGTGAAATTGTAGAAGTGCTAAATCAACAGTCTGTTTCAATAACAGAATGGATGAGGGCCAATAAACTGAGTGTTAATGGGTGATTTGTTTACTCAAGCTAAATTGTGTTGTATTTTGTTCTGGATTGCTTTGTGCATCTGTGAATTAAGATTTAACAGAAGGCTGAAAATATCTTGTAGAAAACTGCTAGTGTGCTAGCTGTGACTTTGCCTAGGCAGGGATAGCATATATTCAGTTATCTTTGCCTTATTGACCTCCTGTTAGATTACCACCATGTGTTTTACACAAGCTTGCATTTTATATTGGTTCAACGACTTCCTTTGGACCAGAAATGTCTGTGAAATTGCTAACAAGATATACCTCCTATACTGCACTAGTACTTTGTCATCTTTATTGGCTTTTAGTCCATTTTTGGATTCAATTCAGAATACTGGTTTTGACTTATAAATAGTAATTAAGTTACTTGTACTGAAAACCACTGAAAACCAGAAGTTGTATTTTTAGAAGGTAAATATTTAGTTTGTGAAAGGTTAGTGTGTAATATGAGAATCCTCTTGTGGTAAAATACAAGATCAATGCAAAGAGCACTGCTTTAGAAAAAAAGAAAACAAAGGCAAAAGTTTCATCGAGCCTTTTGAATCACTTGTAACTTCTTCCAGAGTGAGAGGACTCTTATTGAATGCTTTCCATAAAGCCCTTTCTTAGAATGTTGCAGGCCCATGTTTTTCATAAAGAAGTAGTCACCCTAATCATAACAAAGCAGACAAGATGAAACATTTCCAGGAGAATAAAAGAGTCTTAACATATGTTACCAAGTGCAGTCCTATGTACATTCACTCAGAAGGGCCACTGTGCTAAATGGTGTTTATTCTTCTCCAAAATGTGCACAGAATTTCAGCTTTAACTTTTCACTGGCAGGTTGGAATCTGGCTAATGGCTCCCACTGATGGAATTACATCTGTCAGTGGAACAATTTTCCTCTCCCTCCAGAGCTCCCTCCCATCCATCTGCTCCAGGTTTCTAAGCTGTGTTTTGTTGGCTTTCTTTTTGGATGAAATGGAATAATTAAAAAATAATTTTACAGTGAATAATGTGCATCTATTTGCATTTGTTTGTCTTGTAGAACCGACTGGACTGGTGACATTTACAAGGCAGTGTCTACAGGAATTTCCTGATTGGGAAAGGTCAGTCTTAAAAAGACTCTCCTGAGGCGTCTTTGCCTTGCTTTGAAAATTTTACTGGAAGTCCTGGTAATAAGTTGAGATTTTTTTGAGTTACTTGAAAAGTATAGCGTACCTATTTTTAAATTCTTCTTTAGCGCTTGTGATAGAAAAGTGTATAGATGTTTGGCCAGATCTTGAAAACTTTTACATTCAAGTTTATTTATTTAAAAATGTTTCCATATTGCTTTCCAAGGTAAACCATCTCCGAGACAGTTCATAAAGTAAAAAGCTTAAGCATTAAAATAAAAACTTTTTTAATTAAAACAACATAAAAATTTAAAAGGAATTAGGAATTAATATCACAATACAGGTTGAGCCTCCTTTACTTGGATATCCAAAAATCTCAGCTTTTTGCCATGAGCCACCTGCTTTTGTTTTCAAGGTGCCAGCTGCAGTGCTCCTATTCATTCAACTATCAGATCTGAGGAGAGCCACAGCTGCCACCTAGAAGGCAGAAGCAAGCATCTGGTAACAAAAAGAGAAAGACTGAGGAGGACCTGTAAAATGGTGGAAGGATGGATTCATACCAGAGCACTATGCTTGGATTCCTGCCATTTCGCAGATCCTCAGTCTCTCTCCAGACTCATGTAGCATACACAAGTAGTGAACAAATGAGACATGAGGTTATTCTAAAGAGGTACTGTCTTCCAAAAAATCTGAAACATGAAACACTTCTGGTCCCAAGCATTTCAGATAACTGGGGCTCAACTTGTATGAATAATGAACCTCTGTTCAACTGAAATCAGCTTAAAATTAATAGATTTTGAGGGCCTGTTTACAAAGAAGGAGGGATCTGAATGGAGATTTTAATAATCAGTTTGTAAGATATGCCTTGTTTAAGGGTGTGAAACAGAAACAAACCAAGGTTATTCCCTAAGATGCCTTTGTCTCAACACAACACAATGCAACACAAGAAGCCTTCTGTAGAAGGCAGCAGCAAGGGAAAACTGGATAACTTACCAAGATCTTTTTGAATTTGATCAAGAACAATATAGAATTAAATCAAATGAAAAATTCATGAAAGAGATTATAGTTTTCATTGTAAATTAGAATTTGAGATGCAGTTTGCAAATGATGGGCATTTGATTGGTAAGTTGTACAAATTTTTGTTAAAAATACAGGTGGAAGAAGAACAGATTAAAGATCATAAAGTGGGCACAAAAATTTGTTCAAACTGTATGTTATGTCCAGTGGGAGAATATGTAGTCAAAAGGGATGAAATTTATATTGTCTTATGACCTTAAGGAGCACTTCTACAAGATGATGTATCATTGGTACTGGAAAATTGGCCAGAATGCATAAATGTGCTTCTGATGTATGTTGGAAATGTGAGCAAAAGGTGGAATCTTTTTATCATATGTGGTGGACTTGTAGAAGGGCCAAAACATTCTGCAATCAAATGCATAGTATAATGCAAAAAATTTTGAAAGTTAATGTTCAACTGAAGCTTGAATTGTATCTGCTGGGACTGATAGATGAGCAATTGGAACAGAAGCTGGAGTTATGGAGCTATGATACATGACTACTGCGGTAAGAGTACTCTATGTGCGGCAATACCAGTGAGTGAGGACTAGCTGCTGAAACTGACAGATTTAGCTGAAATTGATAAAGACCATTGATTAGAGAAAAATCACTGTCAACAATTTTTGAAGAGTGGATCCCTTAATAGGCTTTTTGCAAGAAAAAGAGCATAACATATTAACTGTAGGCTTTGATAATTAGTAGATTTGGATAAGCAATAGTATATAAAAGGTGTTTAAAATCAGAAAACTTCTTTTGTATAGTTACGTATAATCATTGTTAGAGAAGTTGAAAGTCAAATATAAATTTCTTTTTCCTTTTTTTTGTCTTTCTTTGTTTACATAATTCTTTATCTTTTATTATATTGAAAAATGTTTAATAAAAATTAACTTTTAAAAAGAGAGAAGGATCTATGCACGTATCAAGGGCACAGCATTCAGTAGCAGCCATCAACCATCTTTCCAATAGTATAGAGGTTGAGCCTCTGTGGTTGATAATATGGACTGGGCAGATAAGTGTGGTTGTAGGTAGTCTTCGAATAGCCCAAATCGGATAGGGATCTATGGTTATACAACATTTAATAAGATGAAGTGATGTAGTACTTTCCATGAGCCCAAAGAGATTATTGTGTTCGCATGTATATACTGTAGTATATGTGGGTACGTGTACACAGTGTGGGTGTCTATGTTTGGGATTTGATTCACATATTTTGGTATCGGCATAGTTAACCTTTTTCTTTTTATTTACATCCCTTGCTTGTCTAAGATGACAAACGTGTATTTGTTATGAAAGAAACAGCAGAATGAGAAATGTTGTGCTGTGTCTTGCAAATGGCATAAAAGAAATTTCTCACTCTTGCCATTTCTCAACTGTACTCTAGTTAGTGCATGATAAATGGATAACCAAACCCTAAAGGGCATATAGAAGATGCCATTTCAGAAGCCATTTCTTAGTGCAAGTACTTACTCAGGAGAGAAATTGACATTACATTCCCTTGGTGCTCATTGCTTGAGAAATCTTCCTCTGCCTTTTATAGAGGGATGGGTTTCTAGAGATAATGATGTCACAGTCAATTTATAAAAAACTGTGTTTTTTTTTTCTTTTGCAAGAAAATACTTCAGTTGTCGCACAGTTGTGGAGGTAAAGCTGCAACTATATAGCATATTGAAAAGTTCATTTTTGCAATTGATTGAAACTAAATGTAGTTTAGGAAGCTAGAAAAAATATAATTCTGATTTATTTTAAAACCACAACAACAGAGAAATCTCAACTGTTCGTATTGGGCCAAGTTTTTTTTCTTTTGCAAATTTTCAAGGTTAAAATTTCCTGAAAGAAAATGAAAAGAGTAGAGGTAACTTGGCTTACCTTACTTGTTTTTCATAGGTATGCATGCTATCAGATATGCATTCTATCAGCTGAAATAGCAGTTATGAAATGCAGAAGTAGAATTTAGTCCAATAGAACACATGTTCTTAATATCATATATCTACTTGTATATACTGCATTTATTGGAAGAAAGTCTTACTGAATTCAGTGATACCCCCAAATAAGCATGCATAAGATTAAATCCTTAACAATGCATATAGAAACACAGTCCTCAGTGTTAGAAAGAATGCTATTTCTAGAGCGATGCTGCTCAAGCCAACTGCTGTACGTACTGATAATTATTTTTTTCCAGTGTGTGAATATTAGCATCATATTTGTATCCATTGGCTAAAGTTGTTTCTTTCTTTCCTGGAAAATTACCAGGAACCAGCAGTCTATGGCTTAGGGACTGGCACTGGCCTAGGGGGCACCACTTTATAGTTCTAGGTCTACAGGACCCAAGATTGCTGTCCGGTAGCACAGAACTTCACTGTCCTTCAAGAATTAAACAAAGTTGTATTCAAAGGGTGTTTTTCCACTTCCCTTTCCCACTGTGGCCTCCTGTAATTCCCCCCACCACTCCTGAGAGTTGGGAGATCCTGTGGATACAGATGCTATGTAGCATTGGGATCTGCTGCAAGATTGCAAAAGAAGCCTAAATAAGTAAATAAATAAAACCCCTCTTCTCCTCAGCCAGTTAGCAGCAGTATACCTTTCATTAGTCAAAGAGCTTCAGAGGATATAAGCCGGTATACACAGAGAGTATATATGCAAAGTTAACATTTTTTGTCTTCTTAATGTCCTAATATAACAATGTTCTATTCTAAATACCAATAACTCATACAATATAACCAAATATACATTAATAATTGGATAATTTAATGCTTCCCATTTAGCTGAATAAGATTAACCAGACAAATACTTTCAAAGTATAGAAGTGAAGCTTCCCTTAATATTCTGTAGTTCCTGGGAATTACCAGTGTAAGTTTAAGTTAATGCTGATGCACTCCAGTTTGGGGCACAAAGTAGCTTTATGGAAACTTTTCTCCGTTTCTGTTAGTTTTGGCTTAAGTTCAAGTGAGGGTGAAAATACATGGACTTAGGAGTAGCGGATCTGGATGTGATTAATGCAATTTAATTTAAATTTGTCCTTTGAACTCTTTAATTTCACTATAGAATACCACAGTAATTTCAGTAACACTACTTTATATGGATTAAGAATTTCTTTCTGGATGTAAAATGAGAACTAAATAAAGAACGTTAACGTTACTGTCAAACATAAAAACCAGAAGATTGCAGTGGCATCTTGACTTTTATGAGGGTCTGGGCTGCAGAACCCCTGCAAACGTAAAAAAATGCAAACAACTCCCCCCCCCCCAGTGAGTGCTTCCCCCTACCTCCTCCTGCCTTCTTTCTGCAGCCAGCCAGGGGAAAGGCAATAGACTGCAGAGGGAAAAGCCTCCCCTCTCCAGTCTCCTACCTGACTTCTCAAGTGCCCTGACTTCTTTTTATGCACCTGCGCAGGAACAGGCAGGGGAGTGGAGTGGAGTGGAGGGAAGGTCTTCTCCCCCTGCACTCTCTTGCCTGCCACTGCCAGCATGGGCTTTCTTTTTTTCTGCGCGCCTGTGTGGGTAAAAAATAGGAGAGTGGAGAGGAAGGAAAGTCTCCTCCCTGCACTCTCCTGCCTGTTGCTGCCAGGGTGGGCATCCTTCTTCCTGCTTGCCCACGTGGGCAAGGGGCAGGAAAGTGGAGAGGAGGGAATGACTCCTCACCTGTACTCTCCTGCCTGCCTCTGCCAGTTTGGCCTTTCTTCTTCCTATGTGCCCGTGCAGGCGGGAGAATGGAGAGGAGGGAAAGTCTCCCCCCTGCACTCTCCTGCCTGCCACCACCAGCACTGGTTTTCTTCTTCCGGTGCCCCACGTGGGCAAGAGGCTGGAAGGGAGGGAATCAAACCTTGTGCTGTCTTGCTTGCTGCTGCCAGCACAGGCTTCCTTCTTCCTGTTCAAGTGAGGAGCAGGTGAGTGGAGGGGCGGGAAGACTGGAGAGTTAAGGGGGAAAGTCTTGTGTGCCCATGAACTTTTCCCCCTCCCATTCGCTTGCCTTTTGCCAAGGTAGTGCAACTGGGCAAAAAGCTAGGGAATAGGAGGGGAAGAATAGCGGGGGAGGCAAGCAGGCAGGCACCTCATGAATAATTAAATTTGTGAAAGTCAAACCCGTGAATAGGGGAAGACCTATACTTTTAATCTTAACAACGATGTTTATTTTTGTTTGTTAATAGGCAAAAGAGGCCTAATTTGGATGAAACTCCAAAAGGCTTTATATGTCCTCTTTCACCAGAAATAAATAGGCAGGATTATCTGGATTTTAAATCTTGGGTAGCATCAATGCCAATTTTTTTTTGTTCCTCACTAACAGTTTTATGTGAGTGATAGTAGACATACTTTCTGTTGACTGTTCTTTTGTAGTTCAGCAAATGGGCATTTATAGAACTACATCTGACTACACAAAAAGTGAAAGAATAAAAGTTACTGTTCATTGCCTGCAAGCTGGAAATTCAGAAGTAAAAACAATGAAAAAGTGTGATTACTTTCCCTCTGTCCAACAGTAATCTCATTGGCTTTTTGTTCTAGCTACATTTAATAAGAATGATAAAACTGTGCCCATTAAGACTGCTGGGCCAGATTCATACATCTTTTACACAGCTCTTTTAAATCTCTTTTGTTTGTGTCAGAATATTCAGTGATGCTCCATTTCAAGCTGACAGTTTGCAATGGGTGCAAATACATGGTTTGCATTTATAGTGCTGAATCAACAGTAGGTGCAACCTAGTCATTGTATTTTTCTGCTCTGAGAGCTCATGTGACTGAGCTGTAAAATACTGTGACTTTGTAGAGATTGATTGGCAGCAGGCATTTTGCCTGAAATCCAAATGCTAGTCCAAATTACAATAGATTCATTGAATCAATTCCTGAATGCAGGTCAATATGTAAACCTTATTGATTTGATGGGCCTCTCATGGTTAGTCCTAGCCGTTGGATTTAGGCTGTAAATATACAGTATATTTAAATAGAAATTAAAAATCCATTATCTCTTCTAAAGTACAATCATGCATTTGCATTTCTGTGTGTATGTATATTTATGTGATTACAGATCTCAGAAAAAAATGTCAAGGTTGCATGTCACATATGAAGGCACTATTGAAAACAATGGGCATGGGATGTTACAGGTAAGAGTAGAATCACACACAGATTTGTGCTAAAATTCTACTGACCTTTGTTTTATTTTAGCAGAATAATATGCCTTAGATTGTGCAAAAGTAGGAAGACATTATGCAGTGTAACAGGCACAGCAGAATTGATTGTTCTGACAGTCTTAACATTGTCTGTTGTTTCTAGCTTACCTTGTTTTCCACATGTATGCCCTTTTGAAAAACCTTTTGATTGACAATGATAAGACCCTGATAGCTCCAGGTTCTTCAGGTCAGACAGAGACTGAAGAGTGACAAGAGCAGGACTTTCAGGGTATGAAAGTGACAGCTTGCCCATTTTCTTTTATATTATTTTGCTTCTAGAGTGCTTTTATTGTGCCCCAGCTGGTGACCAGTTCAACAGTTCAGGAAGCTTTGACTCCTGCTAGTGGAATTGTTTTGGTCCAAGAGCTAGTCAGCTAAAACAGATTGATAAGAATCCATTCCCCTTACCTGCAAGGCATTAAAAAAAATTAAGCTAAAAGGGAGTTTGATTTCAAAATATAATATAAAGTACTGTGTCATATTTGTTTGTTTGTTTGTTTGTTTGTTTGTTTGTTTAATAACTGTTTCCCTTTTTGGACCCAGTCTGCAAACTCATGATGCTAGAGTAGTGGGACTTACAGCAGCCTAGTTAGTTGGGGCACAATTGTCTGAGACAGTCCTCTACACAAGTCCTCATTACAACATTACAGCAAATGTGAGCTGCGTAAGACATGGCTGTGCCTTTCTATGGTTTCCATTCATTGTAATGCTTTGTAATGCTTTCCTGGAAGACTATTTTTCCAGAAGACTATTCATATGAGCCATTCATGGGACAAAAATTGCTTACTGTGTATACTCATGTATAAGTCTAGAAATTTTAGTCAAAAAATTGATCAAAAAAACCTGGATTGACTTATTCACTGCACCTTGACTTTACCAAGAAAGAAATCACTCTCTTCTCTGATTTTAGTGGCAAAAGGTGAAAGCTTAGTCCATCCCAGAAGAACCTGGCACCCTTTACTCTCTCTACCATGGCACTTTTGAATGCCTGGGTGGGAAAATTGCTGCGGCCAAGGCTCTGAGGTGGCGCTGCACTTTCCTCTCTCTCTAGAATGACCCTTGACTTATCCACGGGTCATGTCAAAGTCCATAATTTTGGCCCCAAAACCTGACCTCAACTTATCCATGAGGTTGACTTATACATGAGTATATACAGTAAATCCAAATAAAATATTCAGATTCTAATGGGGGATGATAAGGCAGCAGTGTCAGGTGTTTCAATAAAACCTACAAAAATCTTGTGGCACCTGGACGAAGTGGAATGGAGTTCACAAACTGTTTATGCCAAATAAGATTTATTAGTCTTTAATAAAAGGCACAAGCCTGTGTTGTTTTTATTCTAAATTTGTATTGCTGTTTTTTATTTTGCATAAAAAGGTCAAATGTTGCAGATGTTCATACTTTATACACTTGTTAGAATGAAACAGAACTAAATAACTTAGATCAGTAATGATTGTATGATATAGAAAGGAGTTGGGAACATTGCTGCCTAAAGCATCTTGTGGAACACAGTAGTCTATAAGCAATCTTAGAAGTAGCCTATAAAGCTTTAGAAACTGTCAGACAATAGAGAAGGGGTAGAAATACCCCTATTATATGAGGTAGCAGCCATCCTTAACTAGAGCAATCTTAAGGCAGTAATTCTCTGCCCTTTGGAGACAAGGCATATTGTTAGAGCAGACTGCCTGAAAAACGTATTCACATAAGAGGAGAAGGAGCAGGAGAGTCTCATGCAAACTGTGGAATCAAATGTCATCCATCATAATACATGAATATTGAACAGTTAAGTATAGGAAAATTCATAAATGATTTATTTTTCACTGTTACAAAAATACATCAATGTGAGTAACAGATGTTACATTTTGACCAGATCCAAAATTAGTGAGCTGTGCATTCAGATGTTCACAGTATTGCTATGATATTGATAATGGCTAGCATAATTACATGATTTCATTATTGCTTTCACTGTATTGTCTCTCCTGCTGTTTACTCATTTACTGATCTAATTCATTGGCTTATTCTCATGAATTAGATTAGTGTGATTCTGAGAAAAGAGACTGTGGCAACCTTTTGTCCTTATACAGCTCCCTATCTAATGACCCTGATTAGAGTTTCTGAACACTGCTACAGTATGAAGAATGAATGAATGAATGAATGAATGAATGAATATACTTAGTCAACAGTTAATATATTTATAGTTGATGGATGACTGAGACAGTGGCTGTTATATGGGAGAGAATGAGTGAGGGTCTCTTAATTAGGATACAGTTGAAAGACTTTGCAGTTTTGCCACTCTCCTTCTTCTTCCATGACCTTGGGCAATCCATTTTCCATGTACTCATCTTGAGTGAGGGTATTTCAAGCTTAAAGGCAGATACTGTCCCAGTGGCCTGAGTCATCTCGGCAATTTTTTTTCATGCTTTTTTTTTAAGTATAAAACTGTTTTCCCAGTGTTAATATTTTTTCCTGAAACATGTATTAAAACCAAGATGCATTTTAAAATCACAAAGCAATATTAAATATTCTACCAACACACTCAGAACTGTAGTCCTGGAGGGAGAGAAAATATTTTATAATGCATTTGTTGTACTGTATAAATTTGCATTGAATACACTCAAAACAGTCTCACCTGAGAGATGTGATTGTCATTCCCATTTCAGCTACTTGGTTTTCTGATCATGCATAAGCAGAACAAATCCCTCTGCTTGAACAGTCTGAGACTAAATATTAAAAAGAGCTCTCTCCTTAGTCTTACACATATTTTGAGCAATGCTGCACCCACAGATGTCTTCTGACGTTTTCATTGTAGACTTCATTGTTTTTCAAACAGTTCAGTCATTTTTGGTTAACTAATTAAAAGATGTATTTCTTGGATTTCAGACCAGTTTATCAAGCCAGTGTACAAAAGTCTAAATTAAAACAGCATAATGAAATACAGTAATCAGAAAAAGGTGATTAAAAATCTTACTTGATTCTAACAACATGTCATTAAAAAAAAATTAAAATTCTCAGAAGGTAAAAGGATCTTTTCAGGTCTCCAAAGAGATGACAACGTACCCACCAAGCCAGCATCCTTAGGGAGAGCACTCTATAGGTAACAAACCATAATCAAGAAGTTTCTATCCTCAGTAGTAAACCACTATACCTCATTTAGCAGGGTCAACTATGGAAGAGCCTCTGAATATGACCTTAGTATAGAGGCAGGCTGATTTACTTTTCTCTTTAATCAGGCTTTTCTCTTTACTCTTCTTTTTAATCAGAGGATTAAAGGAGGAGACTCTTGGGACTCATAAAGGAGATAGAGCATTACTGAAAACAGATAACAAGCACTGATTATATGTATATTGGCATGCTGTTTGGTACCAAAGGCAAAGAGTGTACAGGTTGTCATTGCCCAATAATATATCATTTACATTGTGGATAAACATTCTCAGCCTTTTCAGATGTCTTTAAGTCATAGAAATCTCTAAGGATGGAAAAGAGCTGATAGAATTCAGTTACTGAGCTAAATGCACCCCAAACCAGGTTTCTGATATATAGAGGGAAAGTGGGGGGGATTTCTTGATAATCACTTTGATGGGAATCTATCTAATTTATACTTCCCAAGTCAATATACAAAATGAAATCCCATTATGCTTTGCCAGTTCTCCCTCACAAACATGCATATGTTGGAGAAAGTGGACACACAAATGTATATATTAATAATAATGAAGTATTAATTCATTATATTAGGGGAAATTCTTTCCAGAAATGTGCATACTAATAGAAATGTGGCAAAACTGATAGATTTTTCTTAGTCTTTAAAAATAAATATATAAACTGATGAAGAAACCGTATGAAACAAACATAGGATTGGAGAAAAGAATAGTTGGGAGAAAATGAAATCGATAGGTTTATCTGACCTGTTACTTTTCTTCCCCTGCATAATTTTTGTTACCATTTTTGCCTCCTTAGGAAGCCAGTAGCATGATGAATTTTCTGTCTTTTGGTTGACCCAGTAACAATACCACCATAGTATGCACTTTGAATATGGTGGCACTGCTTAAAAGTTAGCAGTCAGAAATCAAAAGAATTATAGGTGATAAAGAAAATTAAGTGTGTACAACATATTTAATTTATTTAAAAGGGCAAGAGTGAATGGAAGAGTGTTTCTATGCCCATAACAACAAAAAATGTTTTTCTATCAGGTTGATTTTGCTAATCGCTTTGTTGGAGGTGGTGTCACTGGTGCAGGACTGGTACAAGAAGAAATTCGCTTCTTAATCAACCCAGAACTGATTGTATCTCGTCTTATTACCGAAGTCCTGGATCACAATGAGTGTCTAATTATCACAGGTTAGTTTTTATAAACCTCGTTCATACCTTACTTGACACCAGTGCCAAGAGACTGTAAAACTAAAATGAGTTCACGGCAACACTGACTAAGAAACAAGAATCTAGTGTATTTTTTCACTAGAACTGAGTCAGTATGGAGTAGTATTGGATAGACTAGGATCAGGAAACTTGTTGAAATTCTTACTTATCTATCCATCAAGCTCACTGGGAAATGTTGGGTTAATAACCTGTCTGTTCGCTTAAGCTACCTCAGAGTGACGACTTTTAAATGTCATAAATAAAATTCTGTAGCTGCTTAGGTACTTTCCTGCATTGCAACCAAAAAGTTAGCCAATCCATAGAATGTGGTATAAACACACAAACAGCTTTTGAATTGTATGGCCATTCAGCACACTGTTCTTACTGGATTGTCAGGAAAGAGGTGGTACTTCTGCAGACTTTGGGTGTTCTCCACACTAGTTGATACTTTGTGTGTGTGTAGATGGTGCCATTGAAGCTACATAGGAATAGGCACCCAGAGAACTGAATTTGGTATTAGTATATATAAAATGTTGCAGTGTTATCTTTCACATGTGTGCATTACTTGCACCTGTGACTTTGGGGGTTGGAAAATAGTTTGCATAAAAGAGAGGAGCCTTTTCTCTTGATTTAATAAGTATTTCTCTCCATTTTTGAACTTTTAAAAGCAGAATTAACATGCATGAAAATCAATGGAATATTTGACTTCTGTGTGCATACTTTAGCTTGGACGAAGGTATGTGGGGGCTGTTTAAATAGCAGTATGGTATGCATTTGAATTGTAAGTCATCCCTGCCCCTGGCCTGTATGGTCAGCAGTGCATTGCTTTGCAGAGCATCTGCAAGCGACTATGTCTCATTATAGCCCTCTAATTTGCAATAGGAGTATAATGGGAAATTACACTGTAGGGCTGTGGTATACTACTGTCTTGTCCCAGCTGCCAGTGTGGAGAGGAAAATGGTGGCTAATAATGCAGGAATTTTTAGTTACTGTCTCTCTTCAGACCATCCTACATGAGGGGTCTGATGCCTGTCTTAGGTCAACATCTCAAGGCTTTGTAAATCACTTAGAATTTGGAAGGCAGTATTTAGTTTGAACCAGATTTCAGGGATGTCATGCGCCACACTGCCCCAGCCATAGCCATTTTCAAAACATGGAGAATAAACTGTATTTGCTTTGGATTTGAATTAGCATAATAAATTTAGAAACATTTCATATCATAAAAGTTTATTACACTTATTAATTGTTGATACCTTTTGCACTGGGAGAGTGGACACACAGGTACCCAATTCCAATTCTGTAAATGTTTTTATTTTTCCATTGATTTCAATGAGCAGCATTCCCTTCTGTCCTAAGTATTTTTTAAAATTGAGTCTCAGGAAGATTCAGGGAAGACTCATTCAGACAATGAAAAAATTATTTTCTACCATCTTATATTTATGTGATGACTCTTCTGTTGTCCTTTTCCACTGGCTCCATTCCCACCACCACCAGCACCCATTTTCTATCACTTTCCAGTAATCAGTATTCAGTCACCAGTGACTGGCACAGTGAAGGCCCAGCTCCCATGTAGGACAGTAAAATCTGTTCTTGTATACTTAGTTGCTGGCTCGTGAGTTCTGTTATGGTCTTCCATTCCTCCCTTCTTTTCTTTCTCATCTGTCTTTCGTCCATGATCACCCCCTTGGCTAGCATTGCAATTCAATCAAAAGCTTACAGGAAATGGTCAGTGACTTGTGGTCATAGAAGGCATCTGTCCACTGAAATGTAGGCTATTTAAGATAGGGTCCAAGAGACACAAATTGACAAATCACTGACACCCCATTTGCTGCATGATTAAGGCATTCAGCTGTTTCTCCTACTCTTCAATCAGATACTGAAGTAGAAGCACCCTTCTTTGGCCATCATGAAGCTGACTGCTAGTGCTTAGAGGATTCAGGGAAGGAGAAGGATTGGTGGAAGTTCAGAGGGACATTGAATAGGTGTTTCTAGTATTAGGAAGCAATGGGATTTTTCAGTGGCTCTATTCCTTAAGTAAATAGTATATATGATGGTTCAGTTTTGAGTATTGATTTAGAAAATGGAACCAATTTAGAAACCTTCAGTCTGATTTCCTGATCTTCAGAACTGACCCGGTATATCCCCTTCCCCCCCCCCCATAAATGAACTCACTGAATAAAATATGTAAAGTGGCTACAGCACTCAGATCTCTTTAGAGACTCCTGAAGTATGTCTGAGACCATTTCTGAGCTTTAAGTAAAGAATGTGACAAAACAATATTATTTAATTAAAGCTGAACCCACTTATACATTTTTTTTTCATTTTTCCACTTCCTCAGATCAACTGAGTTTATTTAGAGGTTTGAAAATAGATGTGAAAAAAGAAAAGATTTTAGTCCAATAAACAGAAGAAGCTGAAGATGATGAGAGTCCCTAGGATGTTGATTTCAAACTGTTGTTTATCACACTGCTGTTTTAACTGAGGAGAGGCAGTGCAGTATCCTTATAGAATCTGTAAAATGGTGATTGCACATGTGCAGGTGTGTGAGAGAAAATGTTTAGCCTGTAGCTCACAGGAAGTTTTTCAGACCTTAGAATTTACTCTTGCCTCAACCAAAACTGGGAATAATTGATAAATTGTCTGAGCTGTATGGGTTGCTTGGTGCAGGTCAAAGGTACGTTGAATGCTCTGAGCTGAATTAGGATTCTTAAAAGTATAATAGGAAAGAAAGAGCTGATGATACATTTGAAAGGTAAAGGGAACAGCTGCCTATGGCTTCAACTTCAGAAATGGATGCTTTTATTTCTGAGAGATGAAGATAGCATTTTTTTTCAGATTTTTTTCCAATGCACTTTAGTTTATTACAGTGCTTTCTAATTAATATCTGTGATGCAATGTTCTTCTCCCTTAATGGAAACGGCCATTTCATCATCCTCATTTGATTCTTGGCTTGCATCCATCTCTGTGCTTAAGCGAGTCTCTGCTGTGTTCAGCTATCTGCTTGATAAATTACAATCTTTCGAGGATACATCTTGACTCATTGGGCCTAATGGATGTAACTGTGCTGCTGAAATTTGGAGAAGAGACTGAGAAATTGGAAGGAAATTAGATTTGTTGCAATTGGCCAGCATCTGCTTGAGATCACCACACTAACGAATATGAATTCAGTCATGCAAAAAACACAAGCAGAGGCGTTTTCCAACTTACCAATTACAAAGAAGGAATATTAGAAATTAGAGTTGTGTTCTGGTGCTTCGCTTTGATACTTAAATAGGTAATCTGAAAATTTATCCTGAGGCTAAGGGCTAGAGTTAATTATAGGGCTCTAAAATGAAAATTAACATAATTTACATATTTGGATATCATACTGGTTTTTCATGGCCATGTTACATCTGTTCTGCAGTAAGGCTGTACAGTGAGTTATGTCTGTTCTATAGTAAGTCTGTACATATAGCACAGAATATTCCACATGCTCACTTTTTTAGCTCCAAAGTGTCTGCTTTTGTGAAGTGAATTTCCTCATTTTGGAGAAATCCCTTATAGTTAGTGCAGTGTAGTAGTTGTGTTCTAAATGTTATTGTTATCCCAACGGGAGTAGATGCACTAAATCAGTGGGAACTTGAAGTCAACACTTATGTAAATTTAATGGATTCATTGGCTCTGTTATAGCTGAGACAAAAAACTGGATTTAGACCCATGACTGCTATCTTAAACCCTATCCTAGGTCCACTTTCCTGGGAATAAGCCCCACTGAACACTTGTCTCTGAGTAAACATGCATAACATGCACAAATGCAAGCGATTTCTGGTCCAAATGTTCCATCAGCCATATGCATACAAAATGTTCTTAGGAAAGCCACCCCCTTGCTGTCCCTGATATGCAATATAAGAATAATAATTCTTTTTTATTATTATTATTATTTAAAATTTTATTAAACTATAACACAAAAACAAACGAAAAATAAAACACCATGTGTTATACATAATGGTGAATTAAAAAAACAAACAAACAAACAAAACAAAAAATTTTTTTCCTTCTTTTAAACAATGCAAACTTATATTATTGTTTTTCCCTTCCCCTAAAATCATAAACTTGTTCAGCTTGTTCCGTTCATACAACTTATACATTTTTGTTACGTATCTTCAATTCTTATTTTCATTATATTCATTTTTATTATTATTCTTTCACTCTTAATTCAATATTTTTCACTCCCATTTAATCTCTTACTATTATTAATTATAAACTTATTACTTAATATCTCTAAAAATAACCTCTCTCTAAAACCAATTACCTTTTAACTTTTCCCCCCTTTTAAACATTGAACATCACATATCAAATTGCATCTATAAATCACAAGTTTAACACACACAGATAATAAACAATATAAAAATACAAAATAAAAGATAAAAGTAATAATAATAAAAAAAACCACCCCCCAGAGCCAACTTTTTATTTAATCCACTTTCCAAAATTGCCATTCTTCTTTTAACAGGGTAGTATTACCATCTCTTTTCAAAACTTTTTCTAAAAATATTTTCCAAATTTCTTCAAAATCATTTGTTTTTACCAAACCTTTCATAAACCTAATTCTACATGTTAGTTTATCATTAGTTGCAATTTTCCACACTTCTTTATACCATTCTTCTATTTGAAATTTTTCATTTGTCTTCCATTTTTTTGCTATTATTAATCTCGCTGCAGTTAACAAATTTGTTATTAATTCTTTCTTTGCCTGAGTACACTCTACCTTATTATATATGGACAACAACGCTATATTTGGACATACTGGTATTTCTAATCCTATAATCTCTTTTATCTCTTTAAAAACCTTTTGCCAAAATTCCTTTATCTTGTTGCAATTCCACCACATATGCATATATGTACCAATTTCTTGACATCCTCTCCAACACACTCTTGAATATTTCTCATTTATTTGATTTAATTTCACTGGAGTCAAGTACCATTTCCAAACTATTTTATAATAATTCTCTTTTATTCTTATTGATAATTTTTTTAAATAGCGTTGTTCCCAAATTTTTCTCCATTCTTGTATATCTATAGTTTGTACTGTCTCTTCCTCCCATATTTTTCTAAGATAATCCTCTTCTTGTTCTTTTGCTAATATTTTATATATTTCACTTATACTACCTTTTAATATTTCATTTTCTTGCATATTTTCTCTTTGAATAATAATTTGTTCAAATTTAGTATATTCTTTAAAATCCTTAACATATCTTTTCATACTCTTTGTCCATTGCTCTAGTTGTATATAATTTAACCAAGATATCTTAGTTTCCTGCAATCTCTCTTTCATTCTTTCTTTATTTATCATTATTTTCATCCAATCTTTTAATCTAAATATTTTTTGTTTTTTTATTTCTTTCTCTATTATTTCTCTTAAATTTATTGGAAATTTTTCCATCATTACTATCGGAGTTAATATTGATATATTCGGTATCAATTTTCTTTTATTTTTCTTCCATATTTCTATTATATTTTTTATAAAAGGATTTTCTATTTTTTCCATTTCTTTCTTTGAAAAATTCCTAAAAAATATATTCTCTAATTTCATCTCAATATTCTTATCTTCTGTCTCTAACCAATCTAAATCGCCGTTTCCTGAAACTCCATCTATGATATATCTCAATTGATTTGCATAATAATACCATTTTAAATTTGGAAGTCCCAGGCCACCTTCTTTTTGACTTTTATACCAATATTTCTTATTAATCCTCGATTTCTTATTTCCATTACAAAAATTATTTAATATCTTTTGGCACTCCTTTAACTCTTCCTCTGATACTTTTATTGGTAACATTCTAAACAAAAAATTAATTTTAGGTAAAATTTTCATTTTTACCACTGCTATTCTACCAAACCACGATAACTTTATATTTTTATAATCCTCTAATTTCCGTTTAATTTCTAATCTTAATTTTTTGAATTTTTTTTCTTGTAGTCCTTGTAAATTTTTTGTAATATCTATTCCTAAATATTTAATTGCTTCTTTTACTTTAAGTAATCCTCTTTTACTACTTATAAATTTTTGTACTTCTTCTTTAGTATAATTAAATAACATTATTTCTGATTTGGCCCAATTTATTTTCAATCCTGTAAGAATAATAATTCTGACCTAGATGATAAGATTGTGATAAAGATTACTGAGATGATACATACAAAGTGCTTTGAGTACCTTAAAAGTACCTTGCTCGTGCTAAGCAGAAGTACTCTTCATGACTTAATGACTAATGGGTCACCCACACAAGTATCTCACATCGGTCTATCTTTAGTATGGAACTTTGGTATAAGTAGGTTCAGAAAAGTTTCAGCATACAGCTTCCATAGATAGGAATCAGCTATAGTGGATCAGAGTTGTTTTGGTACAGTGTTTGAAAAGTAAGTCCTCTGTTTAAATATGTACAATGGGAGTTTGAGGGATGTGACCTGTGACCATACAGCTTTGACCTTGAAAAGCGCCACTATTTCTGTATCCTGTTCATAAGGCACAGATAAACCTGTGGGCCTAACAGCAACCTTCCCAGAATGAATTTGCTGGCCACCTGAGACTGAAAACTGAAATATTTGTTTATATCCTATGTGCCTTATTGCATTTTTGTCCACTGCATTCATTCTGTTCTGCCAGCTGAGCCCCTTTGGAGCTTACATGAAGATGCTAGAAATAATGTAGTTTTTAGTGAGGAATTTCAGCCTTGGCAAAGAAATAATGTTTCCTAGGGAGCAAGCATAGTATATAGAAAAACAAAAGCTGTGTAAATTAAATGAAGAGAAGAATAAGATAATATATTGCATGGTTTGTTGGGGCATTTTGCTTTTGCTAATAGGCAAATAATAACAAATATTAGTTCATACCTTGTAAAGCCATTTTTATTGGACTTTGAAGGGCCTAAACCTGTCCTTGTTTCCATACAGTCTTTGTCTTTCTGCCATTGTTCCCCATTCTCACTCTCTTGTATTTCCTTCAGGAAGTGAATGGTATTGTGATTATTTACATTACCACAGAAATCAGAAGTGATGTTGAATAATCTCCCAGGGCTATAGCAATGCACACAAGTGTTTGTCACAGAAAAGAGGTATGAATGGGAATCACATATTACCCATTCGCTAGGCAGGATGACAATGCTGAAGGGGGAGATCTTTCCCAGATGCTTCAGAAGCATGGCTCTAAATATGTTTTCAATTTGTGTTCAGAATTATGTATTATAGACCACAGATTATAAACACGATGCCAGTTTCCCACCTAGAATCATAGTAATTATATGTTGCAGTGTGCCTTAAATCGTTTCTGACTTAGGGTGACTGTAAGGTGAACCTGCTACGGAGTTTTCTTGGCAAGATTTGTTCAGAGGATGTTTACCTTTGCCTTCCTCTGAGGCTGAGAGGGTATAACTTGCCCAAGGACACCCAGTGGATATCCATGGCTAAGTGGGGATTCAAACCCAGGCCCCCAGAGTCATAGTCCAAATCACTACACCACACTGACTTTCTTTGATAATTATATATGCAGAATTAATTCGTATACAAAAAGCTATCAGTTTGGTTTTGATCAATTTTTATGAACATTCTAACCTATGTCTCTTTAACTGCTATATGTTTTTTTAAAAAAAAAATCAGAAGGAAACTTGCCTTTTGTGTTGTATGAAAGAACAACTGATTATTCTGAGCTCATTGCAGAGTTTTCTGGCCCTTAGACAGTGCAACCTTTCCTGGCCTTCTGTACCAATCAAGCATGACAACCTCTTTTTGTTTCAACAAGGCAGTCAGTGAATTACAATATTGCTAACCAAACACTTTTCTCACATTTCCCTGTCTCCCACCTGCACACAAGAATTTTGTAAACTTGTTTCATGTGCTCTGAATCTTGACAAGCATATTTCCAATGTGTGGGGCCTGCAGACTTCATTTTCAGTGTATATTTACAACACCAGTAAAATCAGAAATTTGTTAGGAAGAGACAGAGGAAGATGGTAGTAGAGCTTGCCAACTTTGTTCCATAGTCAAACAGACACTCCTATTTCGATCATATTTCACTTCTGCTTCTCAAACCGTCCCAACTGTCCTGTTAGCTCTAATGAAGGCTGCACAGGTATTCTGAAGGGAAATGTCTTTATCGAGGAATGGGATATACTCCGCTAAAGTCAGTTGTACAATTCTGCAATTTATTTCAGGTACAGAGCAATATAGTGAATATACTGGCTATGCAGAAACGTATCGGTGGGCCAGGAGCCATGAAGATGAAACACCTAGGTAATGTTCTTGGAAAACTGTACTTCTGATATTTTCACCAATGAAACTTGATACTACTTCCTCAGTTCTGTACAGTACTGCAAGTTTACATGAAATGACTGAGATTCACATGAACACAATAGAAGTAAGACCTCAAACAAAACTGCTGCAATGTTTCGTTTTCCCTAAAGGAGGCGATCCAGTCAGCTATTCCTTCTAGTCAGGACATTCAGGCCTTCTCTCCCCACCTTCATGTTCCATTTTTCTTTCCATCTCACACTCTGCATTCTGCAGTTGCTGAGCATTGTCAGCCTTCATTGAGCTGCCTTTTGTGTGGCTGGGGATGGACATGCCAACTTAGTTTTCTAAAAAGTTTTTTTGTTATACTTCTGCAAACCTTGGAACTCTCCTCAGCATTCTGGTAATTCTTCCCTCTTTTTTCTTAGTGGTCCTTCAGCACTTGCACACTGTACTGGCTATTAGAAGAAATGATGCACAGGGTTCTGTTGCTTGGTATGCTTTGTGTTTGGGGCTCAGTTTATGCTTGTATAAAGGAACTTGAACCACTTAGACCCATATTTCCACTTTACTTTGGAAAGACCTGAGGGCACTTTTAAGGCACATCTGATGGATGCCTGAAGAGCCTGCAGACTTACATGTGGCCTATCTCTGAGAGAAGGTGCACATGGTAAGAAAAAAAAATCTGATTTTATGTCACAGATAAGAAGGGATTTAACTAGCGTAATCATGTTCGTGACTTGCATGAGTGCCCCCATGTCTATCAGAAGGAGAAGGAGTAGTAGCTTTGCTTGGTATGATTCGGTTTTCTTGATAACAGTAATGACTTTTCTGGCTTTTGAAATCTTAATATGTACAAAAATATTTGTTTCTACTCTTTGCAAAGAAGTCTTAGCTCCTGCTTATTTAATGATGTCTGCCATAGTTCTCCAAATGCAATTCTGAAATAGGGATTTTTTTTTTCCCATTCAGAGGGTTTGGAACATCATCCCTGAGAGTTATGTAATAGCAAAGAAAGCCAAAGTAATTGCCAGAGATAAAGTACATTTCCTACAGAGATCGCAGTGATTGGTTAATTTGGCTGTATCACCTAGTTGAGAATTAAAGCTTCAAGGCAGAGTAGGGAAAGGGTGGGAGAAAGAAAGAATTGTTCTTGAAAAGAACATTACTTTCACTATCTTGGCATAGTACAGAAAATAATTTAATTTTTATATTTTGTTTAGTTACCTAGGGAATCTTTTCAAACAATTTTTATGCATACAAATCACAATTGCATGAACTCTTGACAGTCACACTGTATAATTAATGTGTTTCTAAAGCTGTAGGGAAATGTTTTGTCTCCTCCCCCTTCCACTTTTTCCCCTTTGCTGTAGTTCACCCATGATATATTACAACATTGCCTTTCCCTGACAGTATGTCTGTGTTTTTCACTACTGGTGAGGCCCTTGAGAGATGAACTCATTTTCAGTCTTGTTTATATGACCAATATTATCACAGTTAATTTTACTGCCCCCACTTTCTTTCTTACTCTCTCTTTCTGTCTCTGTATTCTTCTTCCTCCAAATGCAGGGATGAATGGCAGAGGCGTTGCACTGAAATTGTGGCTATAGATGCATTTCATTTCAGACGTTTCCTTGATCAGTTTGCTCCTGAGAAAATTAGAAGAGAACTCAACAAGGCCAGTAACTCCTTAATCCATCCTGCAGTCTAAAGACCATCATTTATTTGCAGCCATTTCATTAGTGTTTGAGTTGTGCTGTCCAATAATTTTTGCAGTGTCAACAACTCCTTGAAGGGAGATTTCCTGCTTAATTTCAGTGTCAGTTCACACAGGGTGTTACTCATATTTTCAACAGTAAGATTAAAATCGAAGCTTGCCTGTTTAAATCTAGTTGGTAAGTGATTCTCTCTTGAAATACATTCTTTCATTTAGAAAAATGAACTCATAGTTCTGTACTTTGAAGCTTAATCCAACTTCCCATGGGGATTTAGACTACTTCTTCAGCAACACTGCAGAAATGTAGCTTGCTAAATCTGTGGTGGTCTTAACACCAGAATCCTGCTTGCAGATGTTCTTTTTCTTGTCTAGTAAAAGTAGATTGTTTGAATCTGCTATAACATTCAGATGTCTTTAAAATAAAATATCTCAGTGATGCATTTTGTAGGGTTTTTTTAATTAAATCAACTGACAAGAGTTTTTATTAGCATGGAACTTATTTAATCCTTGCGGAATAATAAACTGCAGAAAGGATTTCACTTGTTAACCATGGAGTTCTTTGGGACAGCTGTAGCAACCAAAAAAGGAATGGCACAGAACCACATTCATTTTCTGATATTTGTAATGCAGTGCTAGCATATGAATATGTGTTATAAACCTGAAGAATTAGGATCATCAGATCTTACTGTGAATGCTTATGCATCTTCAGTTTAGTGTGACAGGCATTTCTTAAAAATTAACATTTTCCATCTGTAAAGGATTAATATTATGTTTCAGAAATGGTATAGCACGTTTTAGACTAATTTTGCTTTATATAAAGGAAAGAAAAGCTAATGCTTCATATTGAAAGTAGCATCAAGTACCAACCATCACAGATGGCAATAAAATAAGTTCTGCAAAAGACAGTAAATAAAATTAGTAAACTTCACTGACAGCTTAATTGGAAAACTAAATCATCTATTCCAGGCATCTGACATGAGACTTCATATATTCAATCACATTGATAGGAAAGATGCAAATCATACATTAGGAGAGATTTTATACATTTTTCTGGCATATTAAATTCTTCCTCTTTGAGTAGAGGTTGTGTTAAAGTGGTGGATTATACTTCAGGCAAGTGACATTTTACATTTCATCAACTAAAATAAGCTTAGATTTATGGGGACATTGTAAGCTATATCACCACAGACTAAAAATCTCATCGCATATTGCTTTTAGAAAGTTGCACTTCTTCCTATTGTCTATTAAATTTTAAGCTAGTTTATTCAGCATGCTTGAACAGGTATAGGCTTCACCACTGTCAGGAACTGGGGGCAGGAGCAGCACCTCCCCGCTTGTTCCTTGCTGTTTCTGAGGCCTTCCCTTACCAATTTTCACATTTGCCTACACTATCTTTCTCTGGTATCATGCAGTACAAGTGGGACTTACTACAAAATGTTTTATTGTGGAATGTCCTATTATATATTCTAGGATGCTCATTCTGCCCAGCACTGGTTTTTGTTCCTCGTACCAGTCAGACAACATTTGGTATCCACTAAAAACACTCAGACCACCATTTGCTGTTTTTGGAATATCATAGTCTATGAGTTTTTTTTTAAGTGTACTTCTACAAACTTCTTTCAGCCTGCTGCAAACTTCCGGCAAAATATGCAGAAGTATTCACTTCTGGACACTAGGAATGGAAAGAATAAGTAAGATTCTGCAGCAGTATGTAACATGGAGCCATTTGCTCTGTGGTTTCAGCCACTGCATTATTTTCCCCTCAGTTTTGCATTATTTTTCTCCATCTGAAGTTTTTACCAGGTATATTGGTTATTTGAAACGCTGTCACAGGAACTGAAGCAAGGATAGTTTGGGGCTTGCACAAATGGATACAATTTTTAAAAATGCACACAGAGGTCGAGTAGGCAACAAAGAGAATTGTAGCAGCCATAAGGTAGGTATAAAAAAAAAATCCCTGAAGAGTTTCGTTCTCATAGACAGCGTTTGTTGCCATGACCCATTAGCTAAAGTTTTTGTGATGTTAATAAAAACACACACACATACCCCTAGTAAACCATTGTTACAGACTGATGTGACCTGCTTTTCTCTCTTCAGGCTTATTGTGGTTTCTCTCGACCTGGTGTCCCACCACAGCACCTTTCAGCAATAGCAACAGGGAACTGGGGATGTGGTGCCTTTGGAGGAGATTCAAGATTAAAAGGTAACAGTTCTTCTAGTTATTATTAAATGTGTAGGATAAAATGAGCAAATTGTTTTCTATGTCCTCTCAGTCATTTGTTGCTTATCCCTGTTCTTTAGAATATAGAGAAAGTGTAGCTAAGAAGCAGATAAACAAGGAGGGTAAATAGCTGATATACAGGGAGTTCCCTGGACCAGACCAGAAGTTGCCATTGTCTTTATGTAGGAATGTTTAGTTATTCAGGGTTTTGTGTGTGTTTGTTTTGAAGTTTCAGAAAGTTAAAGTCTGAAGCTTTAACCAAGCAAAAGTAGTTGAATTGATTGTGTATCTTTGCAGAAATTTTAGCATCTGTACATCTAGTGCATTCTCTAACCTTAGTTTGCCTATTCTGTTTTTCTGTCATGTCTGTGCTTCAGAAACAAGTTCAATAAAATGAATATTCTGTTACAGTAGCATGGAAGCCTGTCTTCACCATCTTTTTAAAAGTTCTGTAAGCAAGTTGCTTCCTTTTTAAGCAGAAGGCCATCTTGTTGTTGTTGTGTGCCTTCAAGTCATTTTCAGTGTACGGCAACTTTAAGATGAACCTATCATGGGGTTTTCCGGGGGTGACAGTGTGTGACATGCCCAACATCACCCAGTGGGTTTCCATGCCTTGGTCTCCGGGATCGTAGTCCAGTGCTCAGACCACTACTCCACGCTTGGGTCTCTTGTTATCTGTCACCAGTTTTGCTGCTGAATTTTACTAGTAGTATGTCACATGCTCCTGTTCTGGGTGATCAATTAAATGCTTTCATAAAAACAGGTGCTTTCAGAAAAAGTGAATTACTGAAGCTTTAACAGATTCATAGCCTACTTGGTAGTTTGATTAAAACATCAGCATTTAATGGAGATTGATCTGATATGTCATGAGGACTGTTAATAATTCAGCTGTGGATTTCCAAGAGCTCCTTGATGAAATATGGTAGCATTTTCATACATTGGTACACATAAATTTTCCCTTACTCTGAGCTGAACAATGAATGCCTAGGTCAACAACAAAAAAATTAATTAAAGTGACTCCCTAAATAAAATCGGCCACTTTCTTGTTTAAATTAGAAACACATTCATTTACAAGAGTTGCCAGTGGAAAGATCAGAAACACATGATAGCTAGCCCCTTGTCCGGTGTGTCTGTATTGCTGCCCAATTGCAGTATTACCAACATTAACTTATTTTTACTGGAATTCTTATGTAATTAAAATGTACAACGTGATCTTTTATTGTCTTTCATGAACCTAGGAAGTAAAGTTGAATTCATTTTGTTATTGTTGTTGTTGTCGTTCAGGGAGAGACCATATGTCAGAAATAGGAACACTGTGCTAATAAAACTAGGATTGTGAAAGTCCTCAGCCGGTTGTCTCATGATATTAGGTATAAAATGTCTTTCATTCATGATATTTCACTTTGATGTTATGTCAGTCTTTAAACGAAGGCACTGAACTGATAAGCAACAGGAAGATGAAGGATTTAACTCTGCTTTGCAGAAGGAATTTGTTCATTTGGCCTTATTGAAGGAAGACAGTAAATTTTTATGAGAGAAACATTGAACATCTTAGTTCTCACTCTGTTTTCCCAGAAAAACAAGGCATCCCTGCCACAAACTGCCCTGGCCTTCTCTCATAAGCGGAAGTCAGATTGCCCCTCACCCCCACCCCCAAAAAATGTATGTAGTCCTTTGCAACTGTGCAACTCTTCCATTAACCACTATTTCCTAGGCCTCGCTTGCTTATACACACAATTTTGCTTTCGCTTTCTACAAGAAATTAAACTTGGCCACTGAATATTAACCTCATATATATCAATGTAAAGCAACATAAAAGCACTATTAAACCCACACATTTCCGTATAAGTTAGCATAAAGCAAAATTCCTTCACAGTCCCATTCAGTCGCTGTCTAAGAAGCCTTTGAGTTTATTGTTGCTTGGACAGTCTCTTATCTTTTTTAAATTGTGTGCTACTGCACTAACAGTTAATCTTCCTGTTGGAGCACTTGTCATTACATAATCTGCGAGGAGTAGGGTAGGACTTTTAGTGCAAGTACTCAAATTAGTTGAGTTGCATTCACTGTTTAATAAGTGTAGAGGTATACCTCGGTTAATGAAGTAGATGTGTTCTTGTTCTTTAACAGAAACTTTGGTACCAGTGGGAGAAATAGTTTGGGAAGAGTAGGGATAAGTTCCAATCACAACAAAAGAAGAGCAGTTGAACATGCTTCAGCAAACTTTTTATTCAAAACCAACATTACACACATGTGAAATGAAACAACCAGTTTACATAAATAAACAAAACTATTTTGCATCTTCTAGAGACTACTTGAAAACTTCTTCCAAAAGTTCATCCCAGGATATATTTTTTTCTTTCAACAGTCTCCATTTTTCTTATGATTTTCATTTTGGTGGCAAGTTTTATAGATCTACACTTTTTCAACATAACGAGGCAGCTGGTGAGGCAGGCTAATCTGCTTTCTCCTTTTCTTTCTATTTTGCTCTTCGCACATGCTCAGCAAGTGAGTCTGGTGACAGCTGTTTATCTTGCTTGTTGAACATAAGCTCAGACAGCTACAGTAGGATCACCTATTCTTTCCCAGGTCAAGTTTTAATGCTGCTGCAACCGAACACTGAATGTCTGTCTTTCTCCAGACCTCCTTCAGTGTCCTTCCAATGCCAATACTGCAAAAATATTTCAAGCTAGACAAAAGACAAGAAAAGCGGTGGGTGCTGGGCTTGGACACCCCCCCCCAATAAAGAGACTTTGTAAAAGGAAGCCTCTTTGTCAGAGTCTTTGTTAACTGAAGCTGCCTGTACTTTGAGTGTGAAAATATTCATGCCACACTTCCTGTGTTATTGTAAACAGGGATAAAAATAATTTAGAAAACCTGCACTTTGCAATATTGTTCTTTGGCACAGAGCTATGGGACGTTGTGTCAAATAGGGATTTAGTTCAGTGATCTTTGAGTTATTCATAGTCCAGACAGTGTCAACTAAAAATGGCTAAATATTCATATCTCTTTGAGTTTCTTTGCTCCTCAGAACATAGAAGTTAGTAGGATCATGGGAGAAATTTCTACTAACTTTTTGTAATATTCATCTGAACTTCGTCATTCACTATTTGCCTTTTTTCACCTCCTTTTCAAATCTTACTTTAGCCTTAATACAAATCTTGGCAGCTGCAGAGGCTGGGAGAGATGTTGTTTATTTTACCTTTGGAGATGCTGAACTGATGAGAGACATTTACAGCATGCACACTTTCCTAATTGAGAAAGAACAAACTGTTGGTAAGCATCAATTCCATTCTTGTCTCTTTGGAACTATGCATGATGGTAAACAACATAGGGTCATGTTTGCTATCATACTATTGCCCTAAATTAAATGAAGAAGCAAATCAGTCCTGGATAAACAGACTTCTTTTGATAGATCTTTTGTTTAGAAGCCTTCCTCAGATTAAACTTATAAGAAATCCTACATGTAGTGAATGTTCTGTACTGGCGGTGGGGGGGGGGCACAATACCTGCCACAATGATGTTGCTTCTTTGACACTGTGAAAAATGCTACTTCTATAAACCATGCAGATTTGCATGGTTTCTAGGGTTCATCTAGTCTAGTCATGAGTTGCAGTATTATCCAGGCAGTTTTTCTTCTAGTCTACTGACTTCCAAGATGTAGTATGATATGACTACTGTTAACCACAGGTTAGGAAGGAAAAAGATGGTAGCACTTGAAAATGCTGTTATCCCATAATTCTCTCAGGAACACATTCCATTTCTTCAGAATTATCGCATTCACTGGCTGAGCTCCAGGTAGTTGTGGCAATTTCATCACATGGGGCATATTTATAAGTAGAATCACAGAGAAATATTACCTCCTGATAGTGTTTCCCTATAATAATTGATGAAATGTCCTTTACCTGAAAAGTTTTGAAAAATATATGTCTCTCTTAACACTAGAATTATGCTTATGGAAGTATTTTTCCTTATAAGCAATGGGCCCATTTGCCATCAAGTGTAGAAAGTAGACTCTGTTTATTCTTGTAAGTGTGGCTAAATTTCTGTTTTAAAATGACTGATATCTGTTTTGTTTTTTCCATTTTCAAGGGGACATTTACAGGCTACTGCTAAGATACTACAATGAGGAATGCAGATGTTGCTCTACTCCAAGACCAGAAATCAAACTCTACCCTTTCATATACAGTACAGTAGAATCCTATGCAGATTCCACTGATGATGATAGAGGATTGTGTTTTGATGACTAGAATGAAAATGTGCAGAGGAAATCTCCTCTTCCTTCTCCATGCAGAATGCCCATTGAACTTCTGGATGTAACATATGAGCTAGCTTAATTTAATAGCTATATCTATCTATCTCTGTACATAAAAACATTGCATTTGTTTTATCTGAAGACCAATCTTGAAAAGAAGCAGGTTTTATTTCCAGTGTCAAATGTAAATCCTAATAGTCACACACAGAACATAATATTTGGTAAACATATACCCCCACCCCCACTGCAGATTCAGGGCTGAGTTTTTGGTCTGGGTTCTTTATGGACTTATTTAAAAACTGCAGATTTATACATGCTGATTTTTCTTTATATTTTTTAGAGAAGTAATCATATGGAAGAAGGAAGACAAAGAGAGATTGAGAGACAGATTTCATACATAAGCCACTTCAGCATAGCTGGTAGTGGTATAATTTATGAGGCTTATATGTGGCAGGGGAGAGGAAAAGCCTGTTACTTATCTTTGGTATTTGGTATACAATTCCATCTCCTCTCAAGGTTACTGTGTGCCTCCTTAGATTTTTAAAATTTTAGCTTTGCAAACAACACACCCCACCCCACACGCTATGTAAGATAGACAAAGAAGCCCTAGATATAGTGAGAAGAGAATCCAGAGCATATCTTCTTTTGAACATGGTCACAGTGGAAGAGAAAGCATGGACAGCAAAAGCAAGGTATATGGTAGATCTGGATTACAGAAAGGAACAAGACAAAAATGAGGATAGCTTTTCTATATTATGTCTTACATTTTAAAAACATATAGCAAGGAACGTATATTTATGAAATGGTTAAAGAGCTTTCTAAAAAGATTTTAAAACTGCACAGTGTTCTGTCTGGTTTGGTGATATTGCTGGGATACAGCTGGATATATCTGTCTATCTATCTCTTTGTTATTTCATGTTCAGTGAAACCTAGCATATTATACCTGGATTTCACTCTATAATGTAAAGTCCATGTAAAGCATGCTTTGTTAAGTATGGACAGTGTCAGAAAAGCTAGGATATGATCTTAAGAATTAGGGCCCAATCAAGAGAAAATTTCACCCCTGAAAAAAGTGAGAATTGTGAAAGCTACAGTCATGCCTACTGTTCTTTCAGTAGGACATCAGAAAAGTTCCTATTGGATTCTTTCTTTTGTGAGAAGGTACTTGGAGAAAATGAAGCAAATGAAAATAGAAGCTACCTGTTGCTTGCCATGAACTTGGCAAAAGATGACAACAGTGATTATTCAGAAAGGGATGTAACACAAACTTTATTGTAACCAGCTCCAGAGTGGTCTGAGGAAAAGTAGGAAACTGTGTTGCTTAATGATGAATGCAGCATGATGCTATATTGACTTCTTCTGCTTTTAAAGCAAAATTGCTTAGGGTGAATAGGTTAATAAGAGCTGTATGGTCTCAGCAGCTGCTTAATTAAAGAGAAAAACTAAACTGTCTAGGATGCTGTATCAAAGCCAACAGGGATAATTCTAGAAAAATTAAATATTTCCCCTTTGTCATAATTTATTTTGCAGCTTCTCAGTATCTTCCTTCTCAGCCGTGTGGTGTGCTCTCTCTTTTTAGTGATGATCTTGCAATCGGAAAACTGAAAGAACTGATGGACCAGTTATCCTTTAGGTGGGAAAGTGCCGTTACAATGACTAGTATGGTAGAACGCTATTCTGTCCTGACCAATCTGTATCTCAAAATTCCCCAGTGACAAAACAAGCAGTTATGGTCACCTGTGACTGTATAATAATGTTATAAAGAGTTGAAGTATATCA
>CAOLHI010006509.1:0-30260 GCA_948474755.1 Ctenosaura bakeri
CGGGGTCAGGCTGAGTCAAGAAGCAAACAGAAGTAAATAATAATTCTTGTTTTTATTGATACGCAATCAAACAGGTGTATGCAATACACTCAGACAGAGAACTATTGAAAGAAAGGTTGGAGTGAGATAGAGGTTTTTTTTTTTTTAAATATTTTTTACAGTACATCTTTTTTTTTAAAATATTCTTTACTCAAATTTACAATCACTTAAATAAAAAAGACATATACAAAAACCACATCCATATCAACAAAACAACACAACACATACAATATTCTTTTAATGTAATCTTATCCAATATCTCTTCGTCCCAGTTCCCTCCACCCATTCAAAAAAACACCCCACCCACCAGCATTCAGTCTAACAGTCTTACCAATCTTACAAATTCTTACACTTTTTCTTTCTTCTAGAAAAGACACTCCATCTTTTCTATGATCTTTAAACGAAATTTCCTTTCCTATCAACTTCCTTGATGTCACTTGGATCCTTTTATATCGTGCCTTTACCATGTTTCTCCTATTACCTTTCCCCATTCGTGGATTGTCCCTTTATTGCTATACATCACTAACTCTTTACTTTACATTTAAACCTTATTCTTAATTCCACATCTCCTTTACTTACTCCTCCTCCTCTAATGTATTATCTACCTTAACTCGTGTCATCCTTTTATACCAATAATTCATCTCTGCTAAAACGTCCATATTTATTGCTGTAAACAAAGGTTCATTTAAGAATACCTCACTCCTTATGTCTTTCTAATTCAATGTATTCATCTATTTTCCTCCATCTCTCCATGTGCTGACCCTGCATACTTCCTAAATATTCCAGTCAACCTGTCCATTTCTTTCATTTCAAATACCTTTATTAACCAATCCCCTATTTGGGGTATATTTTTATTTTTCCAGTTTTGGGCGTAACTTAGTCTTGCTGCAGTAATCATGTATAAAATGACTTTCCAATGTTTTTTATCCCCCATCCTCACTATTTTTTGGGTCATATTCAGTAGAAACAGCTCTGGTACTAAGGGTAGATCAATCTGCAGGATTTCTTTTATCTTTCCGTATTTCTTTCCAGTAGGTTTTGGCCCTCTCACAGGTCCACCATAAGTGATAAAAAGTTCCATTATCATTCCCACACTTCCAGCATCTATTATCCCTTAATTTATATATCTTACATAGTTTTACCGGATCTAAATACCACCTGTAAAACATTTTAACATAGTTTTCCTTCAACTTTTGGGCAACTGTAAACTTATTTGTTACTCTCCAACTGAGTTCCCAATGCTCTAATTGAATTTCATGCCCAATGTTCTTAGCCCATTTTATCATGACCTCTTTAATCTGCTCTGTCTCATGTTCTTTTTCTAACAATAAGTTGTATAACTTGGATATCAAATGTCTTTTAGGGCCAAATATTATTTTAGCAAAAGTGTCTTCCTTCTTCATTGATTCAATACCTTCTAATTTTTTATCCATCAAGAATCTTTCCTTCAGTTGTCTATACAGGAACCAATGACATTTGGAACCTTCCTGCTCTACTTCTTCTCTTGATTTCATTTTTTGTTCTTGTTTTTGGTCTTCTTTCAAAATGTTTTCATAACGTATCCAGTTATCACGACTTCTCTCCACCTACCATACAAAGCTTCATGAGGAGAGAGCCATCTAGGTTTTTTAAGATAATATGTTTTCCTAAATTTTTTCCATATCATCAAAAGAGCTCGCCTTAAAAAATGATTTTCAAAATCTTTATCTATTCTTTGTTTCTCGTACCAAAGGTACGCGTGCCAACCCAGTCTCTTTCTGGCTCCCTCTAGGTTTAACAGTTCCTCATCTTGTAGTGTGATCCAGTCCTTAATCCATGTAAGCCCACTTGCAATATAGTATAATTTCAGGTCGGGAAGATCTAGGCCGCCCTTTCCTTTTTATCTGTTAACAACTTCCATTTAATCCTAGCTCTCTTACTATCCCATATAAACTTAGATATAATCTTTTGCCATTCTTTAAAAGGCTTGTCATTGATTAAAATGGGTAAATTCTAAACAAAAAAATTAATCGTGGTAAAACATTCATTTTGATAGCCGAGATACGCCCCAAGAGGGATAATCTTAAAGACTTCCAGTTTTCTAATGTCATACTAATTTCCTTCCATGTTTTTTTATAGTTGTTCTCATAGAGTTCATTATTCTTTTTTGATAGCCAAATTCCTAGGTATTTAATTTTTGTCTCTATTTTGAATCCTGATTTCCTAATTAACACATCTTCTTCCTCCTTCCCCATATTCTTTGTTATAATTTTCGTTTTTTCTCTATTTATCTTTAATCCCGCAACTTCTCCGTACTATCCAATATCTTTAATAAAATTTCAATATTTTGTGCCGGGTCCTCCAATATCATCATCATATCATCGGCGTACGTCTCACTTTATAATTATGCTTCTTAATCGTACATCCTTTTATATCTAAATCATTTCTAATCACGTTTAATAGCACCTCCAAGGTTGTTATGAACAACAATGGTAGAGCGGGCAGCCCTGCCTCGTACCCTTTTCTATTTTGAAGTACTTAGTTTTGTTGCCATTAATAATAATAGCTGCTTTTTGGTCCTTATAGATTTCTTTAATCCAATCAATGAATGTTTTACCAAAGTCCATCTTTTCTAGTATATTAATCATAAAGTCCCACCGGATGTTATCAAAGGCCTTTTCAGCGTCAATAAAAATAAGGGCAAGTTTCTTTTCGTTGTTCCTCTCATAATATTCAATAATGTTTAAAGCTGTCCTAATATTATCTTTGATGTGTCGTTTTGGGAGAAAACCATTTTGATCTTTCTGAATGACTTCCTGTAATATTAACTTCATTCTTTCAGCAAGTATAGATGTAAAAATCTTATAATCAATGTTGCGTAATGAGATGGGATGATAATTTCCAGGCTCCCTTAAGTCCTTATCTTCTTTCGGGATCAAAGTTATATAAACCTTGTTCCATGATTCAGGTTTCCCATTCTCCTTAATATTATTGAATAGCTTTTCCAATGGTTCCAGTAGTACTCCTGTAGCTTTTTGTAAGACATAGCGCTAAGCCCATCTGGGCCTGGCACCTTGGCTGTATCCAATTTTCGAATTGCATCCATTATCTCTATCCTCGTTATCTTCCTGTTCAACATATTTTTAAAGTCTTCCTTAATTCGTGGGATTTCCTGAATCTTAAGATATTCTTCTATTTTCTTTTGAGCTTACCGGCTTCCTTTGATTTATAAAGATCTTTATAGTAATTATAAAAAGTTTTCTTTATTTCCTCTTGATTCGCCGTTATCTTATTCCCTGTATTAATTTCCAAGATCAATCATTTCGCTCTCTCCTTCCTGAATTTGTAGGCAAGCCATCTGCCCGGCTTGTCCGCTTGTTCAAAATTCCTTTGTCTTAACCGCATCAATTTCCTGCTTATTTCCGATTGATTTTCCATTTTGATCTGTTCTTGTATATTTTCCAAGTCTATCTGGGTCTTCTTGTCTGTGGGGTTTTCTCTTAATTTTATTTCCTGTCTTTTAATATCTCCAACAATTCTTGGTACTTTTTTTGTCTTTTTCTCTTGAGTTGGAACCAAATTTAATAAATATCCCCATATCACCGCTTTGCTGGCGTCCCAAATAGTCTTCATATTAAGTTGATCTGTCATATTTTCTTTAAAGTAATACTTTACTGCCTCTTTTATTCTCATCAAATATTCATCATTTTGAAGAATGTTATCATTCAATCTCCATCTCATTTTTTTCTGTGTCACATTTAAATCTAGATGATTAGGATTATGATCCGACAAGAGAATCTCCATATCTTTTATAGCCGGTTGCAGATTCTTGGATATCAGAAAATATCGATTCGTGACATTGATTTGTAGGAGTCTGAAAAAAAAAAATATCCATGTGACTCTTTGTGAATCCCTCGCCATACATCCTGCAACGCCATCATTTCTATTAATTCAAAGAAGGATTGAGGGAGCTTCCCATGTTGCTTTCCGCGTTGTATACACGCTGATCTATCTTGCTTTGGATCCATAACCCCATTCATATCTCCTAGCAATAAGTAATTTTCTTGATTGGCTTCCTCCGAGTAGTTCAGTATCTCCTGCTGTAATTTCTTATAAAATTTGCTCTTTTCTTCTGTTGGGGCATAAACTCCAATCAATAAGATTTTCTTTTCAGGAAACTGGACCTCCACCCCCACAAAATGGCCTTTATTGTCTCTAAATTTCATCTCGGAGGGGTATCTTTGATTGATGTACAAAACAACTCCTTTTTTCTTCTTCACGGAAGCCGAGTGTAACATTTACCCAGCTTCGGGTTTTTCAAATATTTAGTGTCATCTTCCTTAATTTTGGTTTCCTGAAGGCAGCTTACTTCTGTCTTGCTTTTTCTACATAATGAAAGATCTGTCTCCTTTTGTAATTTGAGTTCAGTCCTTTTACATTCCATGACAAGATCTTTATAGTCATCTTACTCCACTATAATTCCTTATTGACAAACTTCTTCCACTAAATATCCTCTTCTTCAACGTATAGATCTTCTATTTCCAGCTCCTCTTTCTGTTGGTCTGTTTCCTCTTCTATATCTGATTCTGAATAACTCCTAGTTTCCTCTTTCTTCTCCTTCTCTTCTCCCGAAGCCAGCTCCTTTTTGCCCCTTTCCGATCTTTCCGCCTGCCCACCTCCTTTCTCCTCGGAACACCTTTGATCATCTCGGGCCTCTTTCTTCTCTAAATCTCTTCTTAACTTTTCAAATGTCTCTCTGGCTCTTATTACACTTGTGATCTTATATCTTCTTTGCTTAATGTGTAAGACAGTCCTTCCAATCTTTCCCATTTGTATTGTATTCCATGTTTCTGTAACAATTGGGTCAAAATCTGTAGTCCTGCTTCTTTTTCAGGATTTCAAATGGGATGTCTTTGTAGATTTTTATTGTTCCTCCTTCCAGCACCAGCTGTCTCTCATAGTTCATTTGTAATATTTTCTCCTTGGTCCTGGTTCTTACAAAACTTACAATAACATCCCTTGGCCAGTTCTTCTCCCTCGCAGCTCTGGAATTGACCCTGAAAGCGCAATCAATTTCTCTTTCCATTTCCTCTTCTTTCAGTCCTACATAATTTGCCAGCACAGTGATAACTTTATCCTCTAAACATTCCCCCGGGGATTCTTCAATGCCTCTCATCTTAATACATTTGTCCCGGTATCTCAGTTCCTGCTGGCTTATCTTCAATTCCTCTTGACTTTGCTTTTCTGCCAAACCTTCTTTCTCTTTTTCTAAATTCGTTGTTCTATCCTGTATCTCTTGTAAATCTTTTTTTATCAAATTCATATCTTTGGACATATTGTCTATTCTCTTCACGATATGGTCAAGTTCTTTCCGAAAAACTGCTCTCATTTCCGCACGTGTTTCTTTCATCTCTTGTCTCATTTCAGTTTTTAAACTCTTAATTTCTTTTAAAATCTCTGCTAGTGGATTTCCTGCTTCTACAGAAGCTCTCCTTGAGGTTTCCATCGTTTGTGGTTGCATCAAAGTTTGTGTCTGGGTGAGTCCCTTTTCTGACTCCAGACGCCATTTTTCCCCCTTTTCTTTAATCTTTTCTTTTGATCTCGAAGATAGCACTACTGTAAGCTTTCTTCTTTCTCAATTTTCTCTTCGAGAAATAATTTACTAATTTATTGAATTTCTTATCTCCTCTTAAGCAGTCTCTATTCAAAAGTATTATCCCAGAGAGACCCCAATAAGTACGTTTATGAAACACTTAACCACTTTAAGAGAACAGCTTAGAGGGCACTTAAACCATGTACATTCTACTGTTAAGAGACATTAAGGAACACTTCTGTTAAGGGACACAAAAACACTTTCTGCTACAAGGTGCTATCCCAGAACAATCCCAAAACCACTTTTTAACCCAAAATTCAAATCCAGTCCTCTATTAAAGTCTTAGCTCTAGAAAAAAAATATTAATTGACAATATTAATGTTCAAAGTTAGTTAGCAGACCAGTTAGTTAATTAGCAAACCAGTTCAACCCTGTGGGTTATTCTATACAGTTTATGTGACAATCACCCCTTAGCTTTATTATTTAAGATATCAAATTATTGAGTTAATAGAAATATTGAATTCCAAATTGCTCAGAAAGAAAACAAACAATCAAATAAACTTGCTTATTAGCGTAGATATATGTGATTATGTGAGATCTTATAATCTTGTTCTTCTTACCTATTTACTCAGAAATATAATTAACTCAATATTTTATTCTCACCCTTATTACTTTTGATTGTCTTGATTCAAGCTTTTCTTTGCTTATTAATGCTAAAAGAAACTGTTCTGCCTCCCAATTGTGTCTCCAGGACTCCTGTCCTTTTTCCTTCTTCCGGCGAGCTCCAGCGTCTCGTTCGCGAGCTCAAGCCGCTTTTCAGTGTCCTTTCCAATCCTTGCTCGCACCTCCTTTCTCTGTTGCTGCTTCTACCGTTCTCAGTCCCCTCTGATGAATTCTCCGGTGTTCTCCCTTCAGATGCTTTTCGCCAACAACTTAACGTCTCTCGCTGTCTCTCTCGTTTCTTCTGCCGAGTAAACAAGCAACAAACTGCAACAATGTTATCTTTTTCCTTCTTAAGTTGCTACCATCTGGGGCTGTCTATAGCTGCTTATGTCTTTTATCTTTTATTGTCTCGGCTCCAGCTTCTCCGAAGGCTCCGTTTGCTCCCGATGACCCACGTTGTCCAATCTCCGTTTCAGTCTGTCGCCATTACAGCCCTTGCCACCACTCCACACTGGCTTTTCTGTACGCTCGCTTTCCCCGCAGTTCTTTCTATTGCTCCACTTCTTTTAAAGTCTATCTCCACACTGCGGGAATCCGCGAAAGTTTCCCTTCTCTCTCTGCTCTCTGTCAGTTTTTTCCACTGGCAAGTACTTTCACTGCTTGAAAGACTTCACTTCGTTTCTTAAGCCTCTTCTCACCCCGCCATATCGTCCTCTTACCTTCGCCTCACGGCGTACCAGATTCCCCCTTCTCCTCTTCTTTCCCCTTCTGTCAACAAACGTTCCGGACGATCCTTTTATCTTTGAGTCGAAAAGTTAGAGTCCAAGTGAAATCCGTGCTCCTCGTCAATGTTAACTATTACAGTTTTTTAAAAAATTAAAAGAAAGTCTCCGGCATTGCTAGGCTGCTCTAGGCAGATGCCCAGGCGGATGGGACGCTCTTCAACCCACTCCTTCTCGGCTTTCAAGGTAAGTATCCTCTAGTCCGAGGAGGAGATCGGGGGTCCTGCTGAGTCCCTCTGGTCCTCCTTTACCGGGGGGGGCACTTTGCCGGGTGTGTTACTCCGACAATCCCGCCTGAGATGGCGGGGACAGTGGGAGCTAGTCACTGTCGCCGCCGCTCACGACGCCATTGAGACCCGGAAGTGAGATAGAGGGTTTTTAAGAGGAGGTTTTGTATGGGAAATACTACACTTGTCCTCAAGCCTGGGTAGTCTGAAGAGAGAGGTCCATAGAAGAGGAGATTCTCAGCACAAGGAGCTGAGGGGAAGGTTCAGTGAACGAAGCAGCAGCAAGGCGAGATGGAAACCAGGAGCAATCCGAGGAAGCGTTCAAAGTCAGGGGGTCTTCTAGGGGAAAATGTGGCCGCAGGCTAGTCTGTTCTTGTGGATAAAAATGCGTTCCAGGCTGGAGACAAAGCCTCCGAAAGGTCAGTATTTTACATGCTTTGTTAAGACTGAATTGCCAATAGAGTGGTCAGTATGCAAATGTGAAGTGCTTGACAATGGAGGATTCGGCTCAACAAGCTGCCTGCTCAGGGCAGGGAGTCCTTTGTTAGGAGCGTGCATACATAATGTGGTCCTTTCCTTGAGGTCTCCTAAAAGCAGCCATGTGGCTATTTCTGGTCTGCCTTTATTTGTTTTGAATATTACAGTGATTTGTGGCCGTGCCTGAGTGCGTGCTTGTCCGGGGACCTCGAAAGCACATGGAGAGGAATAGGTAAATAAGGCGAAATTCTTGATATCAAATGATATCTAATATCCCACAAGTCTGGGCTAGAAACTCCGGTAACAAGCTGATCTGTGTTTGAGAAGACATCCTTGAGTGGGTGCTTTTTTTACAGACTTCTGGGGTTGTGTTTGTTTGTCTGTTTGCTCTGGCCGCGTCCTCTCCCTGAGCACATGATCTAACTGACTCACCAGAGGGAGGAACTAGCAGCCATTAGCTCCAACTGACCCACTGACTAGCTCAGGGGAGGGGCCAGCAGCTCTTTTTATATTTGCTTCCCGAAGCCTTCAAGATCATTTCCACAGGAGAGCATGGCAGGTGAGCAGTGTCGGAGAAGACATTCTTGACTGAGTGTTTTTTATAGGCTTCTGGGCTGTGTTTGTCTGTCTGTCTGCTCTGGCTGTGTTGTCTCCCTGAGCACCCAGTCAAGGATGTTTCCTCAGACAGAACTCACCTTCCCTTCTGTTCTCTGGAAGTGAGCTTGATGGCCACGAGAAGGAGACAGAAAGAGCTGCTAGGTCCTCCCTCTGGTTAGTCAGTGAGACTGTGTGCTCAGGGAGAGCATCTTGCCAGAGCAAACAGACAAACATACACAGCCCCGGAAGCCTGTAAAAAAACACCCAGAGAACACCTGCATTTTTCTTCCTCCCCTCTGTGTCTTTCTTTGGTCTCTGTCCTCAAGCCTTTGGCCTCCTCTTCACTCATAGATGTCCCTTCCTTTGATGAACCTGAGGGGAGGGGGAATTGACAACGGAGCCTCCTTAGCAACAGAGAGGGTTTAAATGAATTGGCGGTTGAAATGGAACCTTGGATAGTCCAAGGGAGGGGCTGGGGGAGGGAGAGGACGAATGGGGTTTAACTGACTGGGAAGAAGAAAAAGAAAAGGAATTCAGGAGTTTAGAGTCTGGGGGATGTTTGAATGTTGAAGAGCTCTGTGTTAGAGAGAACTGGGAAATCAGGTGTATGAGAGATAGGCAATGGATTAAGCACAGAGAGAGAGAGAGAGAGAGAGAGAGAGAGAGGAAGGGTGTGCTGTTTCATAAACATTTAGATACCAAACAAATTTAAGTAACAGTGTTACAATAAACGTTTAATTTTCTGTTTTCCTTATAATAGTCTCACCGAGGCCCTTTTCACACGCTGTTTCTTTTGCGAGAGGTCCCCTTGAGTGGCGGTCCGTACGACGCACTCCCATTTATGCGACGCTCACGCGCCTAACGCGAACCACGCATGTACCTTTTCATTTTCGGGTTAAAGCTGAAAATGGTGTGCGGTTGTGCAAAGCTCCTGGGGCCCGTGTGCACTTACCTGCGCTGTGTAATGTAGTCCCAGGTTCGCCGGTTGCGCTCCTCCTCTAGCGCAGCCTACAGTTTCCAGGCTGCACTGCGGAAGGAAAGGGTGGGCCGGTCGCATGACCAGGAAGCCAGCTGTGGGACGAAGAAGCGGTGAAGAGAGCGCCTCGAGCAAGAACCTGCTTTTCTGAATGGCAACCCCCACCTCCACAATAAGGTAATGTGCGGAAAAGGTCAATGCCTTATTCTGCATCCTGGAATATACACGCTACCAATACTATCATCTTTACCATAGTTCCAACGGTACCACCGTCTTCGAAAAGATAAATCGCTGCTGGTGCTTGTATCTGGAGAAGGGCAGATTTAAGGAAAGCAGGAAAGGGAGATAACCGTGGAAGCCAAGGAGGGACAAGAGCGAGGAAGGGACTGTGTTCTCAGAGAGAGGGAGAACTGAGCCCGACCTGTCGTCCTGGCCCTGGCTTGATCCAGAGATCTGTGGGAGACAATAATGTGGGTTGTGGCTCCAAGAGGTGTCAGGCTGGGCAGGCCTTGATTGTGAGGCTTGGGTGCCTTTCGCAGTGGCGTTATCCACACTTCCCCTTCTCTCACGAAATCTGTCAGCCTCCTTGTTTTCCTATCTCTGGAAGGAGCATCCATGAGGATGCTAGCTTACACCCACAGAGCTTTTAGGGGCTCTTGTAACTGAATTTAGGTCAACTTCTTTTGTCTATCTCCTTTTCGATCTGAAGAAGGATTTCCTAAGTGAATTACATAGGTTTTTCTCTATCTGCCCTACAAGACAATTCAGAGTCTTTTCTCCTGTCTCTACCACAAGCTCCTGCTTAAAGCCCCAGTGCAATCTGCTTCATATAGATTACCAAATATTCCCAAAGAAACTTCTTTAAGTAAACATGGCCTTTGGGTTTTAAGAAATTTGGATTTGAGCAAATTTTAAGAACCAGACTGAAATCAATTCAACTTTGTATATTGAAGCAAGCCCTATGGCCAGGAAGAACAGCACAGAAGAAAAAAGAAATCAAGGGAGTAAAAAGAAAAAATGAACACAGACATGTGGTTGGCAAAGAGCTCTTAGCTGAAGGTTGGCAAGAAACCTTTGCCTTTTGCCTGGAGCTGTCCAATTGAAAGTTTCAGTGTTTGCATGCCTGCTTCCTGTCTAGAGCTGAACCATGTAATCTGGAGAGCAACTCTACATGGTGATGAAACGACAAGTAACTGCTCATTATTGCTAAGCTCATTCTCTGAGTGCTAATTTTAATGCAGATGTCTCCGGGCTCTGGACGTGACATACTCTGCCCCAACTGAGCAGCATCCGCTGAAGTGCTGGAAAAGGCTGCTGAGCGTTGTGACACCCATGGGTGATGTCACAATTAGGTGCCACCAACCTGGTCTGTTGCCCAGTGATGAGAGATGCTTGATCCTTGGCCAGCATAAAAGGGGGATACCATGAGAGCTAAACCAGTAGCAAGGATGGAGCTGGAGAGAGGAGGAAATTAGGGAAGAGTGGAAGCTGGAGAACAAATGGGCAGCATATCCACAATATTCCTGAAGTGCATGTGTGTAACAGTGAGTATCCTGGACCTTTCCCCGCCTTGTGGGGCAAGCCCAAAGCTATGGGAAGATGCTGTCCACCTGGCTAGGAGTATAAAGCATAATGGATGGCAACCAAGGTGAGGTAGGAGCTTTGGGATTAAGACCTCACAGAAGTAACTTGTGGGGCAGATCATCACCACCATTAGTATCCCACCCTCTAACTGTCCTGATTTCATTCTAGCTTTCAGCTCCTTTTAAAATGTTCCAGTTTCACTCTTGTTCTCCCACTTTCCCCCTTTGTCCTCAGCTTACATCAGTTGTTGCAAACTTACTTCAGAGTCAGTTAACTCACCCACAGGAAAGGAGGAGCAGAGTCTTGCCCTTTTCCATTGATTCAGGCCAAAGCAAACTGCTACAGCCTCTCCTAGTTTGTATTTTCTTATTCATTAGTAACATCTTCCACCCTGAACTGATCACAGTCTGGTGTTACTTGGCCCCACATGTTCCAGTTTTCATCTGTGCAATGTTGGAGGTTATGTGAGTCTGTAAATAAACAAAAAAATTACAGAGTAACACCATAAGCTTCTCCAATCATCTCTGGAAAGGAAATCAGCTTGAGGTAAGTGATGTCCTGGGTCTTCTACATACTAGGGAAAAGAGGATGTTTGATGCTGTGAATGTGATTTTTAATGGTCAGGAATAAATAGCTTAGAAATTTAACCAACAACGGCTGTGACCAGGTTGTATGTAGGTCTCAGTAGCTAGCCTGTGTTGACAAGAGGTTTGTATCTGCTTGCAAGAAAGAGTCATGCTGCAAACCTGAAAACACAGTTACAGGAGACTTGTCTGTGCCAAACCTTTGTGGTTAGATGTTTTTGTGTTGACTACAAAAGTGAAGTGAAGAAGCTTATATATGATGGTAAACTGACATCAACAGGCAGATTGGCGAAAGTGTTTTTGGGGAAATCCTCTAAACTTCACTGTTAATATGACAGAAAAAAACTATTTTGTCAGAATTTCTTGTCTTGAAATCGTACTCCACGTTGTTGTTGAAACCCTGTATATGCATGTTGCAATTATGCTCTTTTGAATGGGGTGCTAAGATTGAGAGTTCCTAGGGTGACAACTCTCCTCCAACCCCAAACAGGACTGACCAAAGGACTCACTCATGGCACTGCTTTTGAGGAGGTCTGTCATCTGTTTATTGTTCATTCTAATATTGAAGTCTCCCCTTTTGGTCCACCACAACAGATCAGGATGTCTTGGAAGTAAGCTTCTTAATCCTCTTCTTTTTTTTTTTATAATAATTTTTTATTGATTATATAACTGGAAAACAAAAGCAAAAAATTAAACACCATGTGTTATACATAATAGTGAAAAAAAAAGAAATTTTTTTTTTCCCCTTTAAACAACATAAACTTACATTATTTTTTCTCTCTTTTACACTTGAAATCATAACCTTATTCAGCTTATTCCATATCATACAGCTTATACATGTTTGTTACCTATCTTTAATTCTTATTTTCATTATATTCATTTTTAATATTATAGTTTCATTCTTAATTCTATATTTTCGGCTTCCATTTAAACTATTACTATTATTAATTATAACCTTATTACTTCGAAGCCAATTAACTTTTAACTTTTTTTTCCTTTTAAAAATTAAACATCACATATCCAATTTCATCAATAGATCACAAGTTTAACACACACGCGTACTATAAAATAAAAATAAAAAATACAAAATACAAAACAAAACCAAAGAAAATATATATATATATATATACCCACCCCCCAGAGCCAACTTTTTATTTAATCCACTTTCCAAAATTGCCATTCTTCTTGTAATAGGGTATCTTTACCATCTCTTATCAAAGCTTTTTCCAAAAATATTTTCCAAATTTCCTCAAAATCATTCCCTTTTGTTAAACCTTTCATAAATCTAATTCTACATGTTAGTTTATCATTAATTGCAATTTTCCACACTTCTTTATACCATTCCTCTATTTGAAATTTTTCATTTGTTTTCCATTTTTTTGCTATTATTAATCTCGCTGCAATTAACAAATTTGTTATTAATTCTTTTTTTACCTGAGTACACTCAACCTTATTATATATAGACAACAACGCTATATTTGGACATACTGGTATTACTACTCCTGTAATCTCTTTTATCTCTTTAAAAACCTTTTGCCAAAATTCCATTATCTTTTTACAATTCCACCACATATGCATATATGTACCAATTTCTTGACATCCTCTCCAGCATAATCTTGTATATTTCTCATCTATTTGATTTAATTTCACTGGAGTCAAATACCATTTCCAAACTATTTTATAATAATTCTCTTTTATTCTTATTGATAATTTTTTTAAATGACGTTGTTTCCAGATTTTTCTCCATTCTTGTATATCTATATTTTGTGCTGTCTCTTCCTCCCACATTTTTCTAAGATAAACCTCTTCTTGTTCTTTTGCTAATATTTTATATATTTCACTTGTTGTACCTTTTAGTATTTCATTTTCTTGCATATTTTCTCTTTGAATAATAATTTGTTCAAATTTAGTATGTTCTTTAAAATCCTTAACATATCTTTTCATAGTCTTTGTCCATTGCTCTAATTGTATGTAATTTAACCAGGATATTTTAGTTTCCTGCAATCTTTCTTTCATTCTATCTTTATTTATCATTTATTTTCATCCAATCTTTTAATCTATATATTTTTTGTTTTTTTATTTCTTTCTCTATTATTTCTCTCAAATTCATTGGAAATTTTTCCATCATTACTATCGGAGTTAATGTTGATATATTCGGTATCAATTTTCTTTTATTTTTCTTCCATATTTCTATTATATTTTTTATAAAAGGATTTTCTATCTTTTCCATTTCTTTCTTTGAAAAATTCCTAAAAAAATATTTTCTAATTTCATCTCAATATTCTTATCTTCTGTCACTAACCAATCTAAATCACCCTTTCCTGAAACTCCATCTATAATATATCTCAATTGATTTGCATAATAATACCATTTTAAATTTGGAAGTCCCAGGCCACCTTCTTTTTGACTTTTATACCAATATTTCTTGTTAATCCTCGGTTTCTTATTACCATTACAAAAATTATTTAATATCTTTTGGCACTCCTTTAATTCTTCCTCTGATACTTTTATTGGTAACATTCTAAACAAAAAATTAATTTTAGGTAATATTTTCACTTTTACCACTGCTATTCTACCAAAGCACGATAGCTTTATATTTTTGTAATCCTCTAATTTCCGTTTAATTTCTAATCTTAATTTCTTAAAAATTTTTTCCTGAAGTCCTTGTAAATTTTTTGTAATATCTATTCCTAAATATTTAATTGATTCTTTTACTTTAAGTAACCTTTTTTTTTATTACTTATAAATTTTTGTATTTCTTCTTTAGTATAATTAAACAACATTATTTCTGATTTGGCCCAATTTATTTCTAATCCTGTCTTCTCCCCAAACTCTTTTAAATGTTTATCTATCCTATCTATCTTTTCAACCGGATCTTTAATTGTTAGCAATGTATCATCTGCAAATAAGCTTATTTTATTTTTCTCCTTAACTCCAATTCCATCCAAATTCTCATCATTTCTTATCACATTCGCTAATGTTTGAATAACTATTGCAAATAAAACTGGAGATAATGGACATCCTTGTCTCGTTCCTCTTGTTATTTGAATCTGCTCTGTAAATCCATCATTTACCATCACTACAGATGTATTATGTGAATATAATTGATTTATTAACCCTTTAAATCTCTCTCCTATTCCTAATTTATTTAATATTGTTTTTAACGCCGGCCATTCCACGCAATCAAAGGCTTTAAATATATCTAACGCTAAAATACCTGCTTTTTGTTTATCTCTATCCATTATATTTATTTTATTTATCGTTTTGCCTATTAAGTTTGCCATCTGTCTTCCTTGAATAAAACCACATTGATCTTTATGTATATACTTATAAATAAATTTATTTAACCTCTTTGCCATTATTACTGTCAAAATTTTTGCATCTTGGTTTATTAAAGATATTGGTCTATAAGAACCTGGTTCAGTAGAATCCTTATTTGGTTTTAAAATTGATATTATTAATGATTGCTTCCATGATATTGGAATTTTTTAACCCTTTAATATACTATTGTATAACACTTTTAATTTAGGAATTAAACATTTTTTAAATGTTTTATAATAATCTGGACCTAGTCCATCCAATCCTGGTGATTTTCCTCCTTTTAAATTATTTATTACTTCTTCAATTTCCTCTTCAGATATCATTTCTTCCATCAACCCTTTATCTTGTTCTGTTAGCCTTTCTTTCCAATTTTTATCAATATACTCCTCTATATTCCCTACAGATTTTTCCTCTGCTGAATACAATTCTAGATAAAATTCCTCAAATATTTTTAATTTCTCTTTCATCAGCCTTTTTTCTTTACCAAATTTATCTTTTACTACGCCAATCATATTTCTAGTTTTTTTTGATTGTACTGATTTAGCCAGCATTTTAGAATTTTTATTACTATATTCAAAACATTCCCTTTTCAAGTATATCAAATTTTTCTGGACTTCATCCATTTCTATCTTTTCTAATTCATCTCTTTTTCCTTGTAATACTATAAATTTCTGTTTTGTTCTATCTATTATATAATCATTCTCTAATTGTTTTATTTCTTCTTCTAATTTTAATTTTTTTTCTCCCAATTGTCTCTTTAATTTACTTGATTCTTTAATACATAATCCTCTTGCCACTGCCTTCATTGTATCCCATAATACATCTTGTGTTACTTCCTTATTATTTATATCCCAAATTTCTTGCCACTCCTTCTCTATTTTATTTACTATCTTCCTATAATTAAGTATTTTGGTATCCAATCTCCACCTTTTTGCTTCTCTATAGTTCCTTTTCATTGTTATATCCAAATTCATCAAAGCATGATCTGTCACTTTTATTGTTTCAATTTCTGTATTTATTAATCTAGGTATCATATTCTTTGAGACAAAAATATAGTCTATTCTTGAATAATTTTTATGAACTGATGAATAATACGTATATTTCTTTTCCTCACCCTTTATTAACTTCCAAACATCTATCAATTCATTTCTACTCACCAGTTTATTTAAAATTGTTATATTATTATATCTATCTCTAATTAATGGATCCGATTTATCTTTCCATCTATCCATCACCATATTAAAATCACCTGCCATTATTATATAATCTCCTTTCATATTTTTAATCTTGTTAAATATTTCTTCATAAAACTCTTTTTGCTTCTCATTAGGTGCATAAATATTCACTATAACATATATTTCTCCATCTATTTCACCTTTTATAATTACATATCTACCTTTTTCATCTAACTCCACACTTAATACAATAAAATTACATCTTTTGGAAATTATTATTGCTACTCCTCTTGATTTGGATGTACCAAATGCTTCCTCATAAGTGGCAACCCAGTTCAGTCTAAGCTCATTTTTTTTATCTCTTTTTCCATGTGTGTCTTGTAAAAAAATTATATCAGCCTTATCTTTTTTTAATATAGATTCTATCCTCTTTCTCTTTATTATTGACCCTAAACCTTTCACATTCAATGTTGATATTCTCAATCTATTCTCCATTTTTCATATTTCCATTCTCTTAATCGCACTCCCCATTGGCTCTTTAGTGTAGTGCTCCCCTTCCCCTTCCCTTCCCCCTTCCCATTCCCCTCCCCCTTCCCTCCCTCCTCTCCCTCCCCTCCCCTACCCACACAAACATTTATCCCCCCCTTTCCCTCCAAAGCAATTCTGCCTTGGCAACGACCACCTATGGTCTTGGGGGTGTGTGTGAAGGTATACCAACTCCCGGCACAGAGACCAATACCCTCTCCCGATTAATTTTCTTTCCCACATTTTTTCCCTCTCTTCCCCCTCCCTTCCCTCTCTCTACCCTTTTACTTTATATACATATACTTCAATCTCTATGCATAAACAATCTATAAGAATATATTCTAATCACTAATCATCAACTCTTCCCCTACTCTATAAAGCTCTCTTTCCTCTTCTTCTGTTATATCATATTATTTCTTCCAGTCCTCCTCATCCTCTATCCTTTCGTTTATCTCCCGAAGTCTTCTCTTTCTCCTCCAGTTGCTCCTCCCACTGCTCCTTCTTCTACTCCTCCAGCCGCACCTTGCTCTTCCTTTTCATCTTGTTGGATCAGCTTCATTTCTCTCAAAAGTTGCAATCCTTGTTCAAGAGAATTTATTCTGTGGTATTTACCTGCGCATTGGAATTTCAGGAAAATGGGATATCCCCAGGTATATCTTATTCCAGCCCTCTGTAGCACGATGATGCATGGTTTCATTTCTCTTCTCCAATTTATTGTTTCCCGGCATAAATCATTATAAATTTCCACTGTATTATCTCGATACTTCAATAATCCTGGATTTTTTCTGATAGCTCTCATCAAATCATCTTTTTTGTTGAAATTTGCAACTCTCATAATAATGTCTCTGGGTGTTATTCCTCTCTTCGTAGCTGACACACGATGAATTCTTTCTATGTCATGTTCTTCCCATAAAATCTCGGGAACAATGCTTTTTAACCATTTTAAAACTTCCTCTTTCAAGGATTTTTGATTTTGTTGTGGCAGCTCTGCAAATCCACGAATCCTTACATTGTTCCTTCTATTTTGATCCTGGAGCTGAATAATCTGTTTCTCCAACACAGAAATCTTGTTATCATGTTCTGCTAGTTTGGTCTGCTGATCCCCTTGAGTTTTTTTTTATATCATCCACTTTAAAATCCAATGCTTTTAACTCTTGCGAGATTTTTTCCTGCATCTGCACCATTTCTCCCCTTATATTGGATGTTATTGCAGTTACAAGAGTTTGATTTGACTCTGTTATCAGCTTATGTATAAAAGTTTTCATCTCTTCATTAGCCCCATTCGCCGCTTTTGGCTTGGTCGCCATTTTAATTTCTTTTTCGTCTCCGTTAGAGTTTAAGTTTGTATTTTCAAAATCTCTAACTAGACGATTATATGTTTTATCTGTTGCTGTAAGTCGTCTCCAAATAGGCTGTTTATGCACCTTTTTTTTTGTTTTGTTTGGACGACATATATCCAAGAGCCGAAAAAGAAAAACTGTTTTGCTTTGACTCCGTTTCAGCAATTCTTTCAGGTTTAAGCAGAGTCTTTTATTTTTCCTCCAATTGAAGAAGAATCAAAACCAATCAACTATCTTATCTTACATTCTTTCCCACATTATTTAGTTAATTACTCACAGTCTTTCTTTATTTTAAAAAAGGCTTCTGGGGTTGTTTTATTTTCCTGCATTCCGAGAGACGAAAATTAGCCTCCTTGTGCCATCGCAGCTGGCTCCTCCACCCTTAATCCTCTTCTATTGCAAAATTGCTACTAATGGCAATCAACTGGAGACTTTCAGGTTATGTAGATAACACTCTTGATGAGTACTTACACCTTTTGAGTCTCATGCTTTATTTAATTATATGGTTAATTTGTTAACCATATAATTTGTTATGATAGAGTTACTAGCTTGATAGATGAAGGGAATGCTGTGGATGTAGCATATCTCGATTTCAGTAAGGCCTTTGACAAAGTTCCCCATGACATTCTTGCAACTAAGCTAGTAAAATGTGGGCTGGACAGGGCTACTGTTAGTTGGATTTGTAATTGGTTGACTGACCGAACCCAAAGGGTGATCACGAATGGCTGCTTTTCATCCTGGAGAGAAGTGACTAGTGGGGTGCCACAGGGTTCTGTCCTAGGCCCAGTGCTGTTCAATATTTTTATCAATGACTTGGATGAATGAATAGAGGGCATGGTCATCAAATTTGCAGATGACACCAAATTGGGAGGGGTTGCTAATACGCCAGAGGACAGGATCAAAATGCAAAATGACCTAGATAGATTAGAGAGCTGGGCAACACATCAAACAGGAATTCCCAGGAACTATCTTCTGTGTTCCCACTCTGAGAAGAGAGAGTGACACTGTAAAGCAGCACCTCCAAGCCCCATGCCAGCAAGGCAGCTCAGAAGGATACTATGGTTGATGGTACTGAAAGCTGCTGAAATGTCTAGCAGAACATTCCCTGTCAAGTTCCTCGCACAGATTATATACTAAGGAAATCAAACCCACCTGTCCCATCACCAGGCGTGAACCAATTTGAAATGGATCCAGGGGATTTGTGAGGGAATGGAACTGTCTGCATTCACTGTCTCTGATCATAAACCTCAGGCTGGGCTAAGACTCCTGCCAAATACAGGCTGTCCTCTGGAGTCCCTCTCCCTACTTGGCTCCATGGTTCCTGCACTGGGTTTCTCTCTGCTGCATCTCTATGCCCAAATGAGCCCACAAAGCTTGCAGCAGTTGAATTCCTTCTACTGACAGCTCTGGAAAGCGTCATCATGTTGTAGCCCAATCCTCTTGGAATGGGTTCCACATAGACAACTCCCCATTCCACTTCATTAACTTGTGGAAGGCCAATGGGAGCTCCCCTGTTCAGCAACCCACCTGGGTTCTTTGGCAGTGTGTTCTAAACAGTCCCTGTTGCCACGACAAGCTGGTTGGCCAGGGCTGAAGGTTCCACTGCCTCCTCTGTCAGAGTTGGAGCTGGTGAGAGTGGAAGGGGTTTCTTTCTGCTCCTCTTCCTGACCTGAAGTATTTGGTGTTTGAGGCTTTCCCATCACCTGACTCTGGATCATCAGAACTTAAGTGGATTTTTTCGTTTTGCAGAAAATCAGAGTCTCAAGGTCGCTTTTCCAACCAAATTATAAACAACAGCAAGAAGAAAACAGGTGAAATGGCTTGCAAGTTTAAACAGAGGGAATTTAAATAGCAATAAGAAATATTGAAAGGGGAAAATGCTGGAATATGTACGTTCATCTTGCTGATATTTTTTGCCTGGGTCTACCCTTTCATTAGCTTTAACCCCCCCCCCACCACCACCACAAGTCCCTCCACGTTATGGGTGTCCTTGTTTGGAACTCAGAATTTCCGGGTTCTTTCCAAAATGACTTTATATTGGGAAAATTCCAGAACCATGCACAAGAGAGAATAAGTTTCTTTCTCCTGAGAGGAGCTGGACTGCTGGCTTTCCTATTGGTGGGGGAGTGAATCTGCTTTGGATTTCAGGGTTAACTTCAAAGAAAGTGTCCCAGCTGCCAACTCCTACTGCCTGGCAGGTACAATGCCTTTTCGGAAAGACGGGAGGGTTCCTCAGACACCCTCTCTCTTGGCCCTCCTCTAGCACTTCCACTCCTTCCCTCAAATTCTCAGGTAGACATTGGCTTTCAAAATTTGATAAGGAAAGAGCTGGGCTTCAATCTATAGCTCGAGTGTTGATATGACCTTAATAAATTAAATCATCTATTCAGACCCGCTGTCTGAGATATGTAATCAATGTTACAAAATCAAACAGAGGAAAGCCTTTACAGCTCCACAGTTTTATCTATGAACTCTTCTAGAGTTGAAGTCCATAATCATCAGGAACACCAAGTCTCCTGCATGACTTTTTCATGGAACCTAAACATAGCATTATCAAAATATCATGGTCTGTCAATTGGCAGGTCTCTAGGGTATGCTCTTTTTTTTTTTTAAAGTAGAGGAATAAATTCCTTATGATTCTGGAAGAACAGCCTGCTTTGCTTTTTTAAGGCTGTAATTTTAAGGAGGTACATTTGTGAAAATAAAGAGATGGTTTTTTTCCAGCTATCTAACTTTTTAAACTTATTTAAATGTTTTGGTCTATTAGAATCTTACTGAGTCTCCCTTATTATTGCGTTTTTAAACTGTTCTGTGTTCAATAGCTGTATGTTATTGTGATATTTTATATATCCAAATCTATAAGTAAATAACTATGAAGAGAAGCATTTTAACAAATCAACACCTCTGTTGTCTTGATGAGCAGTTTGAGTTAGGTACAAGCATTTCTCCAGAGAAACTGATTTCTCCATCGGTTGTCTGCGTGTATGATTCTGATTTACGTTGCTTTGGATCCCGAGTCCCAGTTTGATGTGCAGTTAAACTGATTGAAACAGCCGGATCAGGCACTGCTTTGTAAGCTTTTTAATAGTCTTATGTTTAACCAGCCCCAGAGTCCTATAAAAATTAAAATCAGTTGGTAAATAGAAGATTAAACAGATAAATTTGGATAAAATCTATTTAGTCCTACTGTTCGTTGTACTCAAGATTCAGTGTTCATTCCCAACCTGAACACGCTCTCTGAAACATTTTGTACTTTTCAAATAATAAAAATGAGCCAAGTGTATATCTGAAAGATGCATGAAAGGTATTCCAGTCAGACTAAAGAGCATCATGTCCCATATGCCATATGATCATACAGTCCTCCCTCTGCATTTGCTAGTTTAACCTTCTCAAATTTGACTATTTGTGAGGCACATGCTTCCCTCTTCCCTCCTCCCATTCCCTTGCATTCCTCACCACAGGCTTGCAAGGCTTGTGTTTAAAATAGATTTTTTTTCCCTTTTCAGTGAGCAAAGCCACCCCATTGGAGGCATGTCCCTTCTTCTGTGAGGCTGCACATTCTCCCGTATAATGGTTGCTGGCTGGTTATGTGCTCTCTTTGCTCCTACTTGTCCCCTCTGGGAGGAATCTCCTCTGTTCAGATGGGGACCAGAAATAGAACACCAGAGCTCAGCACTCCGCTCTTCTCCATCTGAGGGGAAAGAACTGGTAAAACGTTTATCGTGTCTTTTTTCTCCCCCCACCCAAGGAGCACTGGGGCCAGAAGCAAGGGAATGGGAGGGGGAACTCTAGAGGAGAAGGGGAGGGGGAATTGGGAGGGAATTATTCATAGTTCTTCTTCGTGGTCTCTGTGTCTCACACATTAGGAGCTTTCGCTCCTGCGCGATAGCGTTCGGAAACTTCTAGAGCTTGTTCACTTGGCGGGAACCTCTCCCCCACGCCGGTACTGAGCATGCTCCTCCCACCGAGCAATGGTCTCTCCTCAGTTCTTTTTCGTCTGCCATCGCGTACGGAAGGTTCTTTAGCTTGTTCCTTCCTATTTCTTCTGCTTGGCTGTTTTCCTCTCGGTTTTGGACTATTTCGGACTGTTTCTCGACCTCTCTCGGACTTCCCCTAGGATTTGGTAAAAATTCAGAATTCTCCCCGTTTTCTTCTAACTTCGTTGGTCGTCTTATGTCCGTGCTGTTTAAGAACTGCGTTTCGTGTGGGCGTAAGGTCGCTCTTTCCAACGGCCATAAAGAGTGCCTCTTCTGCTTGGGCGAGACCCACAACACCTGGACTTGCCCAAGCTGCCGAGAGTTCACTGCCCAGACTCTTCAGAACAGGTCATGAAGACTAAAATCTTTTTGTTGGGAGCAGTCTTTGAAGGCAATAGAGGAGACCACTCATTCCAAGATGGCCGACAAGGGGGCGACCGCATCATCGACGGTATCGGCGGCTGCTGTTCCATCTACTTCGTCGGCATCGGGCTCGGTGCCGGCGTCGAGAACGCCCATCGCGGCGCTACTGAGGATCCCGAAACTGTCGGCAGCTGCCAAGTCAGCGAAAGGATCCTCGACGGCGAAGAAGACTGAGGCTCCGACCAAAGAGACGCCTCAAAATACGCCCTGCTCCGGACGGAGACAAGGGAAAGGAGAAGGACAAGGGCAAGAAAAAGAAGAGGAAGGAGAAGAAGCGCTACCCAGCTGGGGAAATTCGTCTTCCTACTTCACCTCCGACTCTTGAGCCTTCGAAAGGGTGAGCGAGCCTACCGATCTCTCAGACGATGAGATCGAGGATGTTCCCCAAGAACGCCCGGACTCACCGGTGGAGGAAACTCCAACCCTGGTGGAGGAACAACAACACCGCCCTTCGAGCCGTCGCAGGTCAGCTGACCTGCCGCAGAAGGCATCCCGGCGTGTCTCTGCGTCCCCGGAATGGTGTTCCCTTTTGGCTAGATCTCGGTCACGCTCCTCGGAGCTGCCGCAAAGATCGCCGCCTGCACAGGAGACAAGAGAGGAACAGCCCCGCTCTTCTGCCTCCCGGTACACCTTGGCGTCCTACGTGGCAAGGTACACCAGGGAATCGGAGTGGAGAGAGCGCCCAGCATCCTACCGATCACATTCTCCATCGTACCGGGATCAGTACCACCATGATCCAAGGCGCTGGGAGACCTTCCAGAGGTCCCGGTCACCTCACCGAGAACACCGTCGGTCTCGGTCCCGCTCACCGAAGAGAGAGGAATGTTGGTACCACAGATACCGAAGCCGTTCGCCTGCTGATCGGCGTTGTGCTGAACGGTCCTTCAGCTACTACCACGGACAAGACTAAAACGGCACAACCTGCGACCACGCGGAAGCAGCCGGAGCTGTCAGTGCCAGGCGGTGGTCAGGCAGAGGCTGGGGAGCTGTTAGAGGTGCAGGGCTTTAATGCAGTCAAAACTCAAAAGTACAAAGCAAGCAGGCTTCTACACAGTCTTAACAGAAATAGTCCTTAATGCAGACAGGGCTTCTACTCAGTCTTAACAGAAATAAACACAGGCTGTTAAAGTACATAAGGCAGGTTACTTCAAGAAGGCGAACAGGAGGACTGGTCTCAAGCGCGGGCAGGAACAAGGCACGGACAGCAGGACCACAGTTGACCGACGGTCTTGCTCCATGCCTTCCCCAGCCCGGCACCTGCCTCAAATAGCCATCCAAGCCAGGCGCTGGCCAATCAGGCGTGGCCATGTGGCTGCCCTCCAAGCCAGGCACCGGTCAATCAGGCGTGGCCATGTGGCTGAGGGCTCACAGCTGTGCTGTGCCTCACAGCTGCAAGCTCTCTGCCCGTCGCCTCCTCTCCAGCAGGCGTAAGACCGGCGAACAGCCTCCTTGGCCTGCCGCCGCTGCTGGAAAGGAGGAGGCGAGGCGAAGTCATCAGCCTCCTCTGGATCGCGGCTGACTCCCAGGCCTCCACAGATTGGGGCCGCGGGTGGGAGGAGCCCCGGGAGCAGGCCCGGGTCCCGTCCACCCTGGCAGGCCGGCCGGCTGTTGGTGGTGTCCTGCAAAGACAGACTTTACCACGACGTCCACATGACTTTGACACTCCTCACCCGTCTCGGGCTACAGGTCAACCCGAAGAAGTCTCACCTCAAGCTGGCGAGGACGTTGGACTTCATCGGTGCCACCTTGGACTCCATGTCCGCCACGGCGTATCTGCCAGAGGCCAGGGCACAAACCTTGATTCAGGCTGCCGTTCATGCATACGCGGCCTCTAAATTATCTGCGAGGAGAATCCAGCAACTGCTAGGCTACATGGCCTCGACAACCGCAGTCACTTATCACGCAAGACTGAGGGCAAGACCTCTTCAGCACTGGTTCGTCCGAACGTTCGATCCCTGCGAGACGAACAGAGCATCCGACTGCAGCTGCCAGAGGAAGTCCGCTCATCCCTCCGATGGTGGTACTCACGAGACAACCTGTCGTCAGGGATGCCTTTCCGACAGCCAACACCAAAGGTGACGGTAACGACCGACACCTCGCTCCACGGATGGGGAGATCATTGTGGCGATCTCAAAGTCCGCGACAGATGGAGCGGTGCGAGCAGCTCTCCACATCAATGCCCTCGAGCTGCTAGCCATCTCGAAAGCATTGCGAGCGTTCCGCCATGTTGTCGCTGGCCGAACAGTCCTAGTCCTGACAGACAATACCACTGCTGTCTGTTACGTCAACAGACAAGGAGGGACTCATTCTACCACCCTACTGAACATCGCCCTCGACCTTTGGGACTGGTGCGTTTGCCTACAAATACATCCCGTAGCTGTTCACCAGGCCTGGCAGGAGAACACTACAGCAGACGCCCTCAGCAGGGACACCTCATCCCATCACGAATGGTCCCTCTCCAAAGAAGCGTTCAGCCTGATTCGATGCCGCTGGGGCGAACCAACAATCGACCTCTTTGCGACCAGGGAAAACGCGAAGTGCAGCCGAATCTGTTCGAGAGCAGGCCGCGATCGAGCCTCCATCGGGGACGCCTTCCAGTTTCCGTGGACCGGGGAACTCCTGTACGCGTTCCCACCATTCCCGCTGCTCGGCCGGACGATATCGAAGATCCTAGCCGACCGAGCCGACGCGATCCTGGTGGCCCCGTATTGGCTGAGGCAGCATTGGTTCACACCCCTGCTACGAGCCACGCGAGGCGACCTCCTTCGGCTACCACCGACACCGGGCTTGCTCTCCCACTCCAACGGCCGAGTCCTCCATCCGGACCTGCCACGCCTGGTCCTCCATGCCGGGAGGATATTGCCCTAGATGATCCCGTGCTCGGTAATGTCCTCATCGCGGCCAGGAAGGAATCCACCTGTCGCAACTACCAATACAAGTGGCGACGTTTCCTGACCTTTGCTGAAGAGAGGAGCGAGCCGGTATCGCCCGCCAGGCTCTCCACCGTCCTCCACTTCCTCCTTCACCTCCGACAGCAAGGCCTGGCCTTCCCATCCTTGAAGGTGTACCTCTCCGCGATCGTGGCATACCAACCGCCACGATTCTCCGCATCAGCGTTCTTCAGGGACGATACCGTCAAACGGTTCCTAAAGGGATTACAACATCTCTACCCACCGGTATCGCTGCCGCTACCGCCGTGGTCCCTGTCGTTGGTGCTATCGCAGCTTACGAAGCCGCCCTTTGAACCGATGGCGACCTCGGATGACAGGTTGCTCACCTTGAAAACTGCCTTTCTCGTGGCTGTCACCTCTGCAAGACGAGCGGGTGAGATAACAGCTCTTCGAGTGGACGAGCCCTTCCTTGTCTTCCACAGACCTGACATCTCATTCCTGCCGAAGGTGGTGTCCAGCTTCCATCTCAACCAGGACATCATCCTGCCTGCCTTCTTCCCGGACCCGACGACACCGCTGGAACGGTCCCTTCACTCTCTCGATGTGCGTCGGGCCCTTGCCTTCTACAAGGACAGGACCGCTCCCTTCCGACAGACACCGCATCTCTTCGTATGCTACGGATGGCGTCGGAAGGGCCACAAAGTGTCCACCCAGTGTTTCTCCAAGTGGGTGGTACAGACTATACAGCTGGCATATGAGCTCGTGAGGAAGCCTCCACCAGCCCTTCTTCGATCTCACTCCACCAGAGCTGTGGCAACTTCTGCGCCCCTCCTGTGAGGAGTAGACCTGTAGGAACTCTGCCGTGTGGCGACCTGGTCCCAGCCATCGACCTTCGTCCGCCACTACAGGCTCGATTGCCGGTCGCGCAGAGATGCTTGGTTTGGACGTGAGGTGCTGGCTTCCGTACTCTAGGGCCTGACCCGCCATCCAACCGGTAAGCTACATAGTCTCCTAATGTGTGAGGCACAGAGACCACAAAGAAGAAGAACAGGTTGCTTACCTGTAACTGTGGTTCTTCAAGTGGTCATCTGTGCCCTCACACGTACCCGCCCTTCCATCCCCTCTTTCTCAGGTCCCTGTAGGTTCTACGGTGGACGACAGAACTGAGGAGAGACCGTTGCTTGGCAGGAGGAGCATGTGCAGTACCGGCGTGGGCGAGGGGTTCCCGCCAAGCGAATGAGCTCTAGAAGTTTCCAAACGCTATCGCGCAGGCGCGAAAGCTCCTAATGTGTGAGGGCACAGTTGACCACTCGAAGAACCACAGTTACAGGTAAGCAACCTGTTCTTTTCCCACTTTTGTGAGGGTTCTGTGCCCTGAACGCTTGTCAATCTTGAGGATGCACTGTACTTGGAAATGATAATTAAAAATGACAATATTAATTTGTTGTTAATGTTTGGTAGGGTGAAAATTAATTTATAATATCATTGCAAAATACTTAGTGAAATCATTAGTTTTTTAGAGAAGCCCTGGGATCTGTAGATGACATATTTGATTATGGCTGTTGCCCACTATTTGCCCATTTTCTTATAGGATCCTTCAAAAGCGCTCATTTTTGAGGGGTCATTTAAGGTTAAGGTGTTACCCTGTCTGTTGGGGGGTCCCGAGAGGGGTGCCCAGATTGCCAAATATAAAATACCAATTGGGGAAAATTAGCTGGAGCACTCTTTTTGCTAACAAGAGGCAGGGTAACTTTGCAAGTATCCTGAAAGCCAGTGTCTACGGCTTCAGGTCAGGGAACAGGCACGCAAGTTTAAAGTAACCAAAAATAACAGTTTTATTGGAAAACCAACTGAAAATAAACAACAGACACACACTAACTAACTGGAAAGCAGAATTGGAGAGTGTAAGGATGGGTAATACAACACCTGGTCTTGTTGTCCTGGAGAGAAAGATGGAGTTCCAAAGAAGAAAGCTCACTGTGGCTGGCTGAGGGGAGTTCTTTAGACAACCGGCAGCAAGGCGGGATGGAAGTCCAGGGTGATCCAAGGAGTCTGAAGACCATTTGGAAATGAGGGGTTTTATAGGGGAGTTTGTGCCTACCGGCTATGGAAAGCCAGGTGAGAACAAAAGGATTTTTGGCGCTGGGCAAAGGGTTTGGAAAGGTCAAATTTAGCATGATGAGCTTAACGCTCGACGACAATAGTTTGGCCATAATGTAAATGTCTTGCTTACCGGACTGGCTCTGCTGAGAGCTGTGCAGCTATTGTGAAGTTTGCAAGAGGAAGTTCCCTGAAGCTACGAGCGAGGCTGGAGTTGCTGGCCTCAATAGGGTCTGGAATGTGAAAACCATTAGCGGCTGCACTCTGTCTGTGCTTGTCCAGAGAACCTCACAAACACGTGGAGTGGGATGGAGTGGGGTGACTGAAAACAGTCCAGCTAAGGCCGAATTGCTTGATATCAAAATGATATCTGGGAGTCCTCACCTACGGTGCAATAACGGAAGTTACAAAGATCTTCCTCTTCTGTCATCACTCTTTGGCCTCATTCAACCTCCCCTGAAAACATTCATTCAGGCGTAGGTATTTGCCCTGTATCTTCTTCAGCACTGAAGGAAAAGAATCCACTCCACTCCCCTGCAATCTCCTTCTCTTTCTTCAGAACTTCTACCACACCTTTAGGTCTGACAGGAACACAGCTGAGCTTAAATCAATGGATTTACAGTCATGAGATGTTTAAACAGAAAAATATGAGGCTAGTGTTACTACTGTTCAGGCCTACCCGGTGATAGCACTAGATATCTGTTTTTGATATCAAATCCATTTGGTCTCCCTCTGCCACCCCGCTCCACGTGTTTGCGAGGTTTCCGGACAAGCACGTACACAGGTGTGGCCGGTAAGTGTTGGCCATTCCATTCTCCACCTAGGCAGGCAACACAAAGCCACTCCGTTGCTTCAGGGACCTCTCATGCAGAATCTCTTGCTTAAGCGCGACTCTAAACAAAGACGCCCGGCCTTGCGCTGATAGTCTGACAGTGCCAAGCTATTTGCACATTGGCTATCCTATTGTTAAATCTGCGCTAAGCCCATCATGCTAAACTTGACCTTTCCCAAAGCTTTGTCCCTCTCCAAACTCGCATGGTTCTCACCAAGTATGGCATGACCTGTAAGTACAATTCACCCTATAAAAACTCCCTGATTCTGAGACCACCTCGGATCACTCGCCCCATTGGATCGCTCTGGACTTCCATCCTGCCTTCCTGTCATTTTGTCTGACGAGCTCCCCTCAGCGAATCGCACTGAGCTTTCTTCCCCACCATCTTCCAGGTTCTTCAGGACTACAAGAAGAGGTGTTGTATCACCCAATTCCCCCGAAACTTCCATTTCTAATTCCTTAAGTTGGCTGTGCGTGTTTGTGGTGTCTTCACTGTTTGTTTGTCCTTTGATAAATACATGATTTTTGGTATTTTAGAACCGTCTGACTGCTTGACTGACCTGACCCCTTAGACATTGGGTTACAAGATCCCTGCTAAGTTAGCCTGCCTCTCGCTAGCTTAAAGAGAGTGCTCCAGTTAATTTCCCCAACTTTGCGTTTGTGTTTGGTTATTTGGGCGCCCCTTCCAGGACCCCCAGAGAAGAAGGTAACACTAGGAATCTGGAGGGAACATTTTATTAGGTCTCATGAGCTTACAGTGTGATTTAGCTCACTCTAGAGTAGGAGAGTGGACTCTCCAGGTGGTGTTGATATGAGTTTCTACTATTGGCCGTGCTTTTACAGACTGATGGGAATTACAATCCAACAACATCAGAAATGTTGCAAGGTGGCCACCCTAGTTCTAGAGTTTATGGGGCACTTTAAAGAAAAACACATCTTGAGCTATAGTTTGATGCAGAATTAGGAGGGGCATTTAGGTTCCCTGAGATGGAGTGGAGTAGCATTGGTCTGATCATGATGCAGCTTTGGCAACATTACAGCTCACAGTTTCCAAATCAGTTGATAAAACCCATGCACTTTCTAGGTGCATTTTCCCAGTCTTGCTGGCACGTGGACTTAGGGCTAATAGGCCTTTTCTAGTCTAGAGCTGTGTGTGCTGAGTATATGCACTCCATCAGTATTTTTATCTTTTAAAAACAAAATGGAAGAGATTCATGTATAAATTGGAAGGTATCATCCTAAAAAATGAACGCTACCACCTTTAAAAGTTTCATACCTCAAGATTTCATTCTGTCATTGATTAGATCATGTAAAGGAATCCAAATATTCTGTTGCCACTTCTTTCAGATTCTCCCATGAACCTTAACAAATGACTTTTTTGGACTGAATCTGGGGCCACTTCCACACTACACTGCTGTACTGCTATAATTATCTTTTCTTTCTTTCTTTCTTTCTTTCTTTCTTGCTTGCTTGCTTGCTTGCTTGCTTGCTTTCTTGCTTTCTTGCTTTCCTTAATTTTTATTAGAAATAAAAAAACCCACAAGTGATTTTTTCCCTAACATCGTATTCAAATTTCTTATAACAATCTTCTTCTAAACTGATGACATTCACATTCATTGTTGCTTCTAAGTAAAATTAAATTAAAACAGAACATAAATTGTGTTTCTACTTCCTTCTTACCCTCCCTGGGAGATCTTTCCCCTATCTGTATCAAACACTTCCTTTTCATTTTTTATCCTCTTTCATTAAATTTTGTCTGATCTGTGCAACCTACTCTATTTCCTTCTATTTGTGCTCCACCTATAAATACTATAGATTTGTACATCAGTACATACTCAGATAGCTTTCTTAAGAAAATACTGACAATGGAATAACTGACAGGGGATTACCTTGAGAGTTGTTGGGGGCAGGGGCTAGGAATTGTCCAAATTGTAACTTTTCCGACATGGAGCAGTGAAATATATGTCAGTGGCTATCAGTGGACTTTGAAAGCTGGAACTGCCTAAGACTACAAGTTTCTGTCCAAAATGTAAGCTGGAAGCACAGGTAAATGTTTGTAGCTGAAAGGCAAGGCTGGATAATAGTATCTACTCTTATCTATTGGAATTATAATCTGCTTTTGTCGCCATGTGCCTTACAATACAAGTTAAAATAGGTAAAGGAATATGTTTTTTT